>JAOXOE010028245.1:0-54946 GCA_028565055.1 Phoeniculus purpureus | reverse complement strand
AGGAAGAAGAAAGCTTATAGGTCATGGAAGGAGGGGATGGCCACTTGGGGTGATTATAAGGCTCTGGTGAGAGAATGCAGGGATGTCAGAGTCCAAAACTCAGTTTTCATGTCCTCTTTCGCAGTGTTCTATGGTAGAAAATGTAGCCCATTTCTTCCACCCCATGGGCTGCACCTTGACATGTCTTGCTAGCGAGTGGCTGTTGTGCTCACTGTTGTGCTCTCAGGGGAGGGGAGCTGGCAACGGCGGTACATAGGCTGTTTGGGACAAGGGGTGGTTGGGTGTCTTGTGGGTTATCGATTACAGAACAGGCTCCTCTAGGTGGGTTTGGGGCACCGCCAAGTCCTTAGGGGTTTAAGCGTTTGTGCTCATAAATCCCTGGCAGGTGTCTTCGTGTAAGAGACATCTGAACTTAGGGCTGGGCTTTTCAGAGTCTAAAGCTCAGATGGATGGAAATGTCTTTTTAATAAAACACCAAGTACATGGAAATCAGTATTTTAACTGCAATAGGTTTATGTTAATAGTAGCATAACAAATGATGTGACCACTGTTTTCCCACCCTTTCAACCTACAAGCCTTGCAAGTTTCTACTGTGTTTGTCTTGAAACCTTACAGCTGTCCTCCATCTGTTATCTGCAACAGTAATCCCAGAATTCTTTCTGCCTCAAAGAATCCTTTGATACACCAGTGAATTTGGTGGATCCCTGACTCTTCAAATCTCCCGACTGGATACAAAAAACATTCACTCTCCAGTAAAACCAGTATCTGTAATCGTGCAATCTAGAGGAATCTTATTACAATTTTTAATGCTTAAGGCTCTAGTAATAGTCATTAGTCAGTTCTTTTGAGCAAAAAACAGAAGTAGAAGATATCAGACAAATTTCAAGTTGATCTGCATGAGCCTTTTCCTTTTTTCAACAAATGCTTAAGGTATAAATGTAGACACCTTTAGAGTAACATAAAGTACTATCTTGCTGTCACCACAAATCATAAATCTATTCTAAACTGTGTTAAAAATCTTGCTTCTTCTCTACAAAGAAGTAAAGAAAAGTTTTTATGTAACTTTCAATTCCTATATATTTATTGCATGGCTTTTTATAATTTGGTGCCGTTGTGATGTCAAGGCTTATTTCTTACAGAGCAGTAGCTGTGAAGGCTGTATTTACTCTGATTCTAATTATGTCTTCTAATCAAGATGTCAAATAGAGGTTGTTAGGACGAAATTAAGAAATCAGGCAGCAAATGCTTCAAATTAAATTCATGTGCCAAAAGTACAAGTTCTGCAGTGATGGCCTTTATCCTAGATGAGGACCCATATTTGAGCCTGCCACCACCCAACAAGTCACAGCATATTTCAGGGATGAGGGTTCTTCTAAAATCAAAAATCACCTAGTAACACCCTTATCCAAATGCTAGGACTGAGTAAACAGGAGGAAAGCAAATACCAAAAGGTCTGTTTCTGAAAATGGACATCATCTTATTTCTGCTGTACCTCTAAACTGGTTTGCACTCCATTGCTTTTTGATAGTTTTAATCTCTCTCCATCCCCAGTGCCATGTTAAAGGCAGGAGTTTGAATGTTACTTGCCAGATCCCAAAGGGCTAACCACCGAAACAGTTTCGCAAAGCCAATAATTAAAGTTTATTAAAGTGACAGATAAAACAGGTTTAGAATTGCTCTCGATAAATGCCCTCACTGCAGTAGGCCTGACAACTAACATATAATTGTAATGCGGCAAAAAGAAAACTATCCTGGCTGTTTTCACCATATACAATGAGAGCAAAGTGCTTACCAAGAGTGCACCTGTAGCTTGGGTGGAGGAAGAGGAGTGCAATCCATAGACCATCTCTGCTAGGTCTTCAGTCTTCACCCTCAACCAGGTATTACTCCTTCTTCAACACCCACTGTTTTTCTTCACTTAGCCAAGAAAAGGACGTTTTCTCTTCACACCTGTTCTTTACGCCAGCCCAAGGAATCTCACGATCACAAACATCTCGGCCTTTGGGGAGAATTCCCACGCGCAATCACTCTCAACGCCACCACACGCAATCCCTGCCAGACCTGCACTTTACAAGCAGATGTAGCTGACAAAACATTTTTCCCACTGTTGAAATAAGCATTACGTGAAAACTGTAAACACTACGAAGTGCCACAGAACTTTCTACGGAGTCCTTAAAAGAAGGAATCGCCGTGTCTCTGTGGAAACCTTTCCTGAAATCAATCTTGTGTTACCTCAGTCAATATCTCAGATTTGAGAACACCTTTGAGAACACAAAGGTATGAATGAGGTACCAGTATACTACACCTTCCAGCACTGGAGAAACAAATAAAGACTTCCTAGACTGAGATCTCAAAAGCAGAGTCTATCCCTGACCCTCACAGCAGTGCCTACATTACAGAAACATTGCAGGCTATAGGTTATGGGATGATGTATCTCAGCCTCCCATGCAGTCCTTGTCCCTGGGTGGATACTTTAACCAATACAAAGACAACAATGTCATATGCTCTGCATAAGAAAACCAAGCAGGCAAGAAGCCATATATATCGCTTCCCCAAAGATCCTCCAGCATAGATGTTGGAAAGCACAGCCACTTGCAGGCAGACACCTGGCCAGGGGTATCTCTCAGGAATCTGTGACGACACAAACACACTGGAACAACAAAGCATCAAGGGCACAACAGTTCAGTATCTTTATTTATTAATACTCAGTATTGCTATCCTTCCAATGCTGTCACCAACCTTTTCTCCTAGTCAGACACCTATCCTATGTTTTGTATTTTTTGATTCAAACAGACCTGACCAAATATTATTTCTTTCCAGAGAGGAGTTTCCAGAGCATCTTTGCTACAGACTCTGTACACCAATTCTGCAAGTCCTAGGACAAGCTCTCACAGTCTTCAGGTCCAAACCGACTCGTGACCACTGCAGATCACGCAAGTATGAACTACGTAGTCAGTGTCTGTAGAAGCTACAGCCAGCTTCACTTGGATTTTTTCCACATGATGTTTGACTGCCACAGGTCTTATGGCTTTTTGTATGCACTTCTCTTTCTTTTTCTGTCACAGAACTACTTATATTCAAAACACATTTCTTCCCTTCACAGCAATTCACCTCCAAGCAAAGCACAGGAAGACCCAAGAGAACAGTTTACAAACTGAATGCAAGGTCAGCAACAAAAGATCTGATCACAAAGCAGTGCTTTTAGGGAATAATGTTTATCCCATTTGTCTTTTGTTTATTACCATCATTTAAGTCATTCTGGTTTGTGAGCTGTTCTCCAAAGGAACTATTTTCCTCCACATAGCATTGCTTTCAATTCATGCTGTTCTCACCATACCAATGCATTCTCTAGTGGCATCACCTGTTATCATCAACAGTTTCAAACAACTCCCTTGTGAAAACTACACTTTTATTATATATCGGCTCTAAATTTATTAGCTTATCACGAATGTCACTAGAACAGACTGTTTCTGAAACAAGAGAGGTAAAAATGATATCAATGCAAGTAAAACAGCCCAGCTCTCACTTAATCTTTGTGATAAAATTTTGATTTAAAATGACAATAGAACTGGGTTTTTTACTGTCTTATCTACAACACTCAAGTTGCATTCTAAAACTCTTCCACCGTTATGGATTCACATCCTGGTACATACAGACACTTAAATCTGTCCTATGTATAAAACTTGACCATCAGAATGTGCATGCTTAGTCGCACAGAACAAGTCATGTCAATGTATGCACTGCTAGCTGTTGGCTTGTTTTAGTGAATAATGACCTGGCATGAGGACATTAGAACCCCAAGCAACAGAAGAGCCACAGTGACTGCAACTCTGAGTCACTAACTCAGAGTCACAGAATTTCTGTGTTACACACAAGAAACAGGCAACAGATATGTTACAGAAGAGGGGGTTTACTGGGGGAGAGGTTTCTTCCTTATGTCATACAACTAAAAATTCCTGTAACTGTCACTAAAAAACTGTCACCCAAAAATCCCCACATAACCCCCCCAACCTCTTTATTTGAACATTTGAACATACTGTGGTTTGTTAACGTTTTTTTTTTAAAGACGATGCACAGTAATAATGCTTGTATGGGCTTTGTTCCAGAAATGATAAGGGAGTCAAAACATTCACCAAGGATCAGAACCACAGGCGTAGCACGGATCACGCCTCTTATAAGTTCTGTGATGATATGTACCTGGTGTCATCCTCAAAAATTACTTACACTAACTCCTCATGTTCATGTCAGTTTTCACAATGACACATGCAAACCACTAAGTGGATAATACCTGCCAAATAGCCATTTGCACAGAATTATTCCGGAAGCACACGCAAAACAAAGTGAGTATTTGGAGATTAATTATTAATTTTAGATCAATAGAATTTATTATTTTTTTCACGAGCTGGAAATTCCTTTCGTCGAACGTGTGGTGATGAACAGGCTTTGTTCAGATTTTGCATTCAACCTCTGATTTAGCAAAAATATTCATAAAACTTCATTGAGTAACCCAGCTCTCCATTGCCTTCATAATTGGTACAGAAGGATTAGATTTTAAATGACCTGTGCTGCTACTTTTTACAAAGTCGTTCAGCACTTAAATAGCGATGTCTATTTTGAATGTCTGATATTTAAAATATCCCTAAATAGGGGAGAACTTTTGAAATCTGGCATGCAAGACAGCAAATTGATAACACTTCTAGGATAGTTGTTCAAAATGCTATTAAATACTAGGCATGTTTTGCTTCTTAAGGATACCCAGGACTGCCAACATAGAAAACGACCATCGGTCAGCGTATGACTTCATTTATTTGCTGGTTTGGAACTTTTCACTGGTTACCAAACAATAATGTGGGGATTTGTTTTCCAAAGAAGAAAATACATTTGTACAAGACTTAAACTGCTGCCTTTTAGCAGATGTAATGTTAGTTTGATATACCCTGGTCATAAACACAACTAAATAAATGATCCTATATAAACGGTCCTCACACTGCTAGGAGCCTGCAGAAAAATGTGCACACACAAAATGATTCAGCATATTCGTTGCCAGGTTCTTTAATGACTTTACATAATTTAATGACATTTAAATACAGTGCAAGGGCAAAGCTTTGACGCCCAAACCCTCATTTCAATATCTTTTTCATGAACTAAGCAGAAAACCCCAAAAGAGAGCAGCTTTAATTAGCTTTATTCTAATCTGATTTAGAAATTAGAAAAATAAATGGCTCAGAATGTGTCTACTTTGTTTGGAATAAAAATATTTCCCAAGAGAACTTGAGATTGCAGCATTTCCTTCACATAAATAGTGACGTCTGTGTGGGAAGACACCTTATATCAAAATAATTTGATAAAGATTACCATAACAGAGATATTCAGCATTTAAGATTTTTCTTACATCCCACATCATGTTTTCCTTCCTTTTCATTTGAGTGAGTGAAGTAATGCAGATCTCGTGTCAAACAGGGCCAAACAAATGTGGCTCTCTTGAAAAACACTATTTGCATAACCCCACTTGTGTGCTTGAGCTTCTCTCACCAAGTAGCTCTTCAGCTCTGTGCTGTCGTGTTACTTTAATGGGTAACCTGAACAATGTCAGGCAAACCTGGGCCAGGAAAACACTTTTTTTTACATCCAATTTAAAGCTCCTTAGTAGCATAGAGCTCTAATTCTGGTTCAGTTACCTGAAAGTAATAAACAGCTCCATGTTCACCCCTGCTGTAGGAATCTACAGATCTCAGTACCTCTGCAGTGTCTCTCAGCAATAACTCTGGCTGAAACTGTTTGCCATGTTATGATGCCTATAGCAACTGTAAGATTTAAGAAGCTGGAGAATGCATAGAAGCATGGAGTGCATCAGCCTGAGGGCTTTAGCCTGAATTTTGCATTATTGAAACAATTCAACTGACTTTAATTGCATTAGAATTATCAGCATCAATTTTAGGTAATGAACTTAGGTGTTTCCTTCCCTGAGCTTTTCAAGGCACCACACAGCTCTGCTCCTATTTTAGCTGCTAAACTCTTCAAGGTCATAGAGTAACTATATCGTGGATTTTAGAGAATTCTTACAGTGCTGCTTTTTCCTGCGCACTATCAGTGATTGACGATACTTATCGTACAAGTCTTGATCCAGAGAAGAACTTAAGTACATGAAGTTTCTTGAGCTGACCACTTAATATGACTTGATCAGGCATATGCTTGAAGGTAACGGTATGTTCCAGTGCCTTGTGCTGGTACTGTGTAAGTGGGATTATTCACCACTGTTCAAGGGGAAATACAATACAATAAAACATACCCCTGCTTTATGTAAACAAAACAATGCTCCTAAGTTAATTCTTGAAGTGTGCATGGATTTATTTATAAGTCCAACATTTTCCCTCAAGATGTTCTTTAGGAAACATCTTATTCTCAACTGTGGTGGGGAAAATCAAATCACAGATTTTACAGGTAGATCGGCATCACGATTTCTTCACATATAAAGTGTACAAGACCCAGTACTTCACTTAATGAAATGTCCTTTCTATTATCCTACAATCCACTAACTTCATTCTTCTGCTTCTCAAATTCAACAGCAATTCTGTTCTACATCTCATTATGCTAATAAAGGGGAAAAGTTGATTAACCAGAAGGTTCTAAATGACTTTAGATTTATCAGTCACTTCAGTTCAAAGTAAATTGGTATTACAGTGAAAATGCTTGAAAAGCATACCAGACACACACTGAAAGTAACCCTTATACAGAAAGCTAGATTTTTACAACAGAAGTGGTTTTCAAAGCACCTAACCATTAAACTGCTCTTTGTTCTGCTTACTTTACTAAACTCCTCTTGAGAAAAGGCTACACGTATAGAAGGTTTTTATACAAGAGGCATTATGTAAACAGACAATTATTTCTTTTCTATAAAGATTGGTATCTAGCTGTAAGGTCTATGTATGAAATTCTAGAGATTAGTCACATTCCCTGTGCCTGTAATTCAAAAAACTCTCCAATAAAAAAAGACCCCAACATCAATATTATAGGCTAGAACAGAACATTGGAAAGTAATAATGATTGCCCAATGAAGTCTGTCCACCAACAAGCACCAAATACCACACAATTTCACACATCACTAATAATCAGATTGGTAACTTGAATTTCCACCTAAACAGATAAGTTTAAAGTATCAAACAACCTGATACATCTGGCAGTGCTTTTGCCTATCTCTCTGTTTCTTCACCCCAGCCATGTGTTACAGATCCTGGCTAATAAAGGAGATATTATTTTAATGATCTTATTGTCAGGCCAGAAAGCCAATCACATTCTGGGCTGCATCGAAAGAACTGTGGCCAGCAGACCAAGAGAGGTTATTCTGCCCCTCTACTCTTCAGTGGTGAGACTTCACCTGGAGTATTGTGTCCAGTTCTGGAGTCCTCAGCACAAAAGCAATGTAGACAGACTGGAGCATGTCCAGAGGAGGGCCACTAAAATGATCAGGGGAATGGAGCATCTCTCATGAGGACAGGCTGAGAGAGTTGGGGCTGTTCAGCCTGGAGAAAAGATGGCTCCAGGGAGACCTTCTTTTGATCTTCCAGTACCTGAGGGGGGTCTACATGAAGGCAGGGGAAGGTCTTTTCAAGAGGGTTTGAATGGGTAGGACAAGAACCAATGTCTTCAAGTCCGGAAAGGATAGATTTAGGTTGCATATTAGAAACAAGTTCTTCAATGTGACAGTGGTTGATCACTGGAATGGGCTGCCTGGGGAGGTGGTGAGGGTCCCATCGCTGGAGTCATTTAAGGTCAGGCTTGATGAGGCTCTGAGTGGGCTGAGCTAGGTAGAGTTGTCCTTGCGTAGGGAGGCTGGACTAGATGACCTCTAGAGGTCCCTTCCAGCCTGGAACATTCTATGATTTTATGATTGCAGTGAAAAAAAAATATAGTCCCAATCTGGGCAGTGACAACTCAAGAGAACTAAACATGTCTGCAACATTCATGTGCTCTCCAGGAATGGCCAAGTGGGATCTCAAGCCCTCATCTCAACACAGCAACAAATAGCAGAGGTGTTAGTGTAATCTGCATTCTGCATGACTGTATCAATGTTCTGTAAATACTCACTTCCTGCAACCTATGGATTACTCAGTTCACTGCACTGTTCCTTCTATGGCCACTGTACCGACCACAATAATCATACCAGAAACATTCCAAATGAGACCAACAGGTGATTTCCATAGGCCATCATAAACTTTGACTGCAGAACTGCTCTGTCCAATATATTCATGTTTCCTTCCTTATCTCCCATGGGAGATGTTTGCCAATGTTTTGATAGCCAGATGGTACACATCGATTCAAATGGAGAAGAACTTCCTGTGGTATAAAGCTGGAAGAAACTGATATAATTTGAAAAATGAAGATGTTTATACACTTCTGCAGATGTCTTCATGCTTACCAACTTCAGAGAAAATGTGAGAAAGCAGAAAATAGAGCAGTGGTTATATACAGAGCTCCAAGAATTTCACCCAGTCACTGCTGGCTCTGAGAAGAATATGCCAACAGCAGCAGCACCAGCCTTTGCACATGCCCCACTTCCTTGCATTGCCCACCACATGAGGACAGAAAACTAAGAGAAGAAGAGGGACACCAAGCGCAGTAGCCAAACTTCCGCATAAGTAAAATATCCTAGTTTTACTCCTTACACCTTGCTACACACTTTAGAAAATTCACTATACTGCACAGGTTGCCAGCAGATATGGTTGTCTTTTTTTAAAAAAAAAGAAGAACTAATAGAAGCCAAAAAAGTTTCTTTGGGTGTTTTAAAATCATTATTGCTGTTTTCTCCACTCCCCTGCAGACCTCACTTCACCATTTGGTAAGGACAGTATGCACTCAGGGAAATTACAAGGAATCTGTATTCTTTGCTTTGAGGGTATCTGTCTCAAGCGTCTAAAATCCCCCATGAAAAAGATCATTGTCATTTTGTCTAAGATGTAGTTTTTAAAGTGACAGAAAAATCCATGGAAAAGATTGTAGAAAATGGTATACTTCAAAGTGAAACTAGAAAATACTCAGATGTGTACTTTTAAGTCATTTTACTTCAAAAGCCTCATTCTAATTACCTTGTTTTTTGGGAATCGTGCCAGTGCTAGCTGGAAAAAGCACTCTTATCTAGCTATCAGCTACAAAATGGAACAACAAATTGCATGAATTACTGAGCTTTTGGATTCTGGAATGATCGAGACCTAGTAAAAGAAACATATGCTACTTTGATTACATAGCAGCATCTACTCCATGTACTCAAACAAGAATATACTGTAACAACTATTCCATCAACACACTGAAAAATTAAATAGAGCACCCCTGTATCCTGCTCTGTTTGAGGGGCTCTACTGTCATAAGACAATATCAAGTACTTCCTGGAATTATGTATATTGATCTCAGTTTGGAAACTGAAGACCCACAACAGCTAAGGACATGATTATAAAAGCAGCAACACATCAAGGTCAATGTACAGCAAATTACAAAATACTTTAAGTAATTGGTTTTTAGTCAGAATTTATTAATGATAATTTGTAAGGGTGGGTATCCAAGTAAAAAATATACAAACATCCTGGCTAATTTCTTAGCCAGCTCAGGCCAAATGTGTCTGTCACCACTTTTGCCCTGTGCAAAGAACAAATCAGAGCAGCACAACACTGGGTCACATCTTGAAAGCAGCACAGCCACAGCCTCAGCAGCAGTTGTTCTTTCAATAAGTGTACTTCAGCAGGACTAGAACCATTTGGGACAAGTGTCACTACACCAGTATGGATACAAGTCTGCTCAGATGAGCCTGAGCATCTTGGTCCCCAAGTTCCACAGCATGATTGCGTCAGAAAGGTGACTTCAAATCCAGAGTATTGCTACCAAACCGCTATCACACCAAGAGCACTGGGGAGTTCACAGTATCTAGATTGTCTTAATCAATTTGCATATGTTATTACCTTCAGCTTCCTAAATACCCAACTCACTAGGGTTTAAATAATTTTACTTTCCCATATCCCACATGACCTAGCCAGTAAGCAATAGAGTGCTAAGAGAATCTCTGCAACTTTATCTTTTCTGTGCCTTTGCAGATAACTCAAAACTGTGCTGCAGCTAGAAAGAACAAGGTAAAAGAAACATAACACTGCAGCATGGTGTTTGCTGCCTTTTTTTCCTCATTCCTGCTTGCATCAGCTGAGGAAGCCCCCACATAAAATTTCTTTGGCTGCCTTAAGTGTTCTTCCAGGCAACACGCAGGGCTTTTTACAAACCCTATTTCTACATCTATTTTGTGTAAGAGTCAACTGACTGAAGTTATATTCTAGAAAATCTGTACCCTCCTAAGCGTGAAGACTCATTAGAGCTGAAATCCTATTATTAGTAGCTAGCCTTTCTTGCACATCCTGTGCAAGTCAGGTATGGTGACGTACAAGACATCTTATCATCATAGACATCAGACCAAAAAGCATCATAGAATCACAGAATCATTACAGATTGGAACAGACCTTGAAAGATCATCTAGTCCAATCCCCCTGCCACAACAGGATCACCTAGACCAAGTCACACAGGAACACATCCAGGCAGGTCTTAAACGTCTCCAGTGAAGAAGACTCCACAACTCCCCTGGGCAGCCTGTTCCAATGCTCCATCACCCTCACTGTGAGGAAGTTCCTTCTGATATTTATATGGAACTTCCTATGTTTCCAAGTCTTTCTCTCAGAAAGAAGCCTCATTAGATAATTACAAATTTCTCATTCAGATGGAAAATTTTTTCAGTTAGAAAAAAATCAGCACAAAAATCTTTGACAAAGAACTGTTTTCACAGCATAAAATGGTGGCAAATGGACTCCAACAATAGCATTCATGGTGACATTGGTTAGTCAGTGAAATCAATCAGAACAAAATAATTTTATCTGTACCTTTCCTACTAGTAATATCTGGTTGCAGTCAACACTGTAGTAAATCTTTTCATTAACTAAAGGTCTCCTGACAACTTGGAGTGGAGAAAACACAACCAATAATTCATTAGAAGTATACACAGTAAAAACAGGTTTGGTTTTATTGACCAGATCTGTATTACTACTCCAGAAGCTCTGCCTCCACCCTATCGACTCACAGAAGCAAACCAAATTATAGAATCAGATTCATTTATGAGCAATTTTGGATGAAAAGGATTGATTATGCTTCCAGAAAACTCTCAGTATGCCTCTAAGACAGGGTGTTTATAATGACTTTAAAATTACCAAAACTTTTGCTACCCTAATATTTTTTTGCAAGCTGCTAATCTGTCCAACTTTGTGACAAACAGTGGCTTGAAAAAAAAAATCTTGTAAGCAGGTCTTGTTCTGACAAAGAGTGTAGATCTAGTACTGGGTATTCAAAGAAGGGTCTCAAGCAGTAGCATATCTGTCTAAAACTATGAAATATAGACCTATATATGGCATGCCTATGGTCATGCCACCCTGGAAAAAAGCCTGATCTTCATCTTATGAAGCTAAGCACTGTTGGCCCCATTAAGTACTTTGATGGGAACATCAGGTGCCATAGATTTACCCTGCTCCAGCAGGTGGGGTTTGACCTAGATGGTCTTTCAAGGTCCCTTGAAACCTATAACATTCTGTGATAGACAATCCCTATCCAACTGGTGCTTCAAGCATAATCACACATGATGATGCACAAGTGATGCAAATTTATGGAATTTGGAATATTTTTTCTACTTATGTTCCTAGTTAATATTATTTAATTGCATTTTCTAATTGCTTAGTAAATGATTATCTAGTAAAATATATTATGCTTTAATTGCAAGAGAGTAATTATTTCCCTGTATTTACTTTCTTTTGACTTGATTTAGTAATGCAGTTGTTCAGTCCAGTACTCTGTGCATGTCAAATCCTTCAAAAGGATATCATCCCCTTAGACATAAACAGCTAGATGACTGAAATTGTGCTTCTGAGCATCCTCACAAAATGCTGAGTGGGCTCATTCACCACTGAAATACTAATGTTTGAAGACAAATATTGATGGTTCAGTGTCCAAACAATTCTAATTCTCCCAGCTATAAAATAGCTTCAGAAAACCGTATTACATATCTGTCATAGCTGAAGGTTTCAAGTAACGTGAGACCACAAAAAAGAAAACCATCGGAAACATGTGAGGAAACATATTTTGTCGGCTACAAAAGACTAAGAAAGGAGAGACTAGTATTTTATAACATATATTCAGTGAAAAAGCTCACTGCATAACACCAAGTAGGGCTTTAGTCTTATGAGTTTTAGTCTTACGAGACCAATAGATGTTTCTCTTGGTTACTGACTTCAGCTGGTGATTCCTTAACATTTCCTGAGTACTAGTTTATACAAAACAACAGTCACAGGACTTTTCTCTTTAGTAAGACAAAAGACAACTTGTTTTAAAATTTTATTTATGCATTAAGTAAAACCTGACCACAACTAAATTAAAAACAAGGTGTTCTTCAGAGATTACAGCGCTACCAGAGAACGGCAATATCAGAAATCTGATGCATCTTAACATTTCTATCAATTCCTTGATTCTCTCCTAAGATATTTGGGTGAACCTGTATTTGATGAAAGGAAGAATTTTTTTCCTATAATTAAAGAACCAGAGTGGAAGAGATGTCTCTACCACAGAATCAGTATATAGCCTTAGGCAAGTCTGTACATTTCAGACCCACTTGTGAAACCAGGATAGCATTTATTTTCTCTAGTCTTTTAGCCAGCAACTGTTACTGCACATTTGTTTGTTGTATGTAAAGGGTGTCTCTAAATTACCATTACTCCACAACATCCTAATATCTAATAGCATCTTCTTTGAAAGGTCCCAGATTCCATTCTCATACTATAGGAAAAGGCAAGGGTTCCTTTTTTATGCAGTCATTATGGGTAATTACATGTGACGCCTGCATTGCTAAAGAACAATCTTCACTGAATAGCAATTCTACCAGGAAGAAAACTACCTCAGTGCTGATGTTGCCACATGTTTAACTATTAAACCACAAATGTCAGATTTTATCCCACAAGCCTACAGATGTACATATACCTTCCTCTGGGGCAAAACATCAGAGTGTGATCTGGCAGATGTTGACTGACTGGAGGGCAAACAAGGCATGGCTAAACCATAAAACATGGTCAAGAGCATTTCCATTTCAGCAAAGGTATGTGCTGAACTGATCCAAATTGTTTCAACATTCTGTCATATATTTCTCTGATATTTTTGTTCCACAAAGTAAAATATTGCAGCTTGCTGGTAAGCCCTAAATGAAAAGGTCAGAATGTTAAGGAGCCTCACGGTCTGCAAATAACAGAGTTTGACATGTGTTGGCCTAGACAAAGCTGAAACTCTGTTTCTTCCACCATGATGCATTCCACCATTCTGTCTCTTTTCCTAGAACTGGCAGTTTAAAAAAAAATCAGAAAAATACACTCAGAGGGAAGGATGTTTTCAGCAGCAATGAACTTCAAGACTTTGTGCCGTTCAAATATCTGAACCATGCAATGTTTTTCTAGTGCTTTGGTGGTTTTTCTTAATCTTGTTGATCATGAAGAGATATCTTTTCCCTTCCTCTTTTATCACAAACCAAACTCACCAGGGATTTGAGTTCTCAGTTCTCTAATTACAGCTGAGCTGAATATGGTTTGGTGGTTTCACAGTGTTTTAAGCATTTCTGATTTTGTTTTCATAATTAATATGGACATGTATGAAAACAGTAATAAAGGAAAAAGTTGAATAGAACATTGAAATCTTAACATCATCTAATCCAACTAAAACATAGCCAAAGCTTAGGAATATTATGCATCATTCAGTGTTTATCAATGTAGTAATATATAACATGAAGTTTGAATTTAATCAGCTTCACTTCCCATTCTTATTACATCTTTTCTATACTTAGAATCAGAGGATCATAAGGTCAGAAAGGACCTCCAAAGGTCATCTAGTTCAACCCCCTAGCAACAAGCAGGGACATCACTCGCTAGACCAGATTACCCAGAGCCCCATCAAGGCTGACCTTGAATATCTTCAGGGATGTGGCCTCCACCACCTCTCTACACAACCTGTCCCAGTGATCCAACACCCCCATATGAAAGAACATTTTCCTAATGTCCAGCCTAAATCTACCCTTTCCTAGCTTAAAACCATTACCCCTCATCCTTTTTTTTTCCATGTTGTCACACTTTGATTAACAACTGAGTTGGTTCAGAAAACTGTAAGCAAATAGAAGAACAAGGTAGCAGGAAGAACCCTGTACCTGCTGATGCTCTGTATGGAAACAGAATCTGCAGAGCCTGGAAACATGCAAAGTCCTCCTTCAAGGACTTGCTTAACAATGATTTGTCTGCAATGTCCCCCATACTCTTGAGGTGGAGAAAAATGTCAGCTGGTAGTAAGAATAAAAGGGAGGGATTTGAACAGTACAAGGGAGCCCATCACCATTAGCCCTGCCTAGTCTCAGCCTGTAGCCATGCTGAGGGTGGGACTGGGTTGGGGGAAAGATACTGCCAGAGACATTGAGAATTCTGCAAAGTGGTGAGGGGCCGATCACTCACCATCACCACACCACCCACTGTCCATGAAGCTGGCTGAGAAGATGGTCAGAGAAACTGAAGAGTTTCTCCATGGATCTGTAGATCCAAGAAGCGAGGTGAGGGTGGAGCCAGAGCCTGCAGTTCTGAGTGGTGATCTTAACTATATATTAACTATTTTCTCTCCCTTTCCCCTTTTACTCTCCTCTACTCTTAGAGTTGGGCATCTTGTCACTTTAGTGATTTTTGTGCCTTCTGAGTTCAGAATCTGATAATTTTAGTAGACTGTGACCTTTATGTGGACCAAAGCCACATTCAGAAAGTCATGGCAATCTGGTGAAGTTCCCACTGACTGGAAAAGGGGAAACATAATGCCCATTTTCAAAAATCTGTATCCTGGGCTGCATCAGTGACAGTCAGTTGAGGGAGGTGATTCTGCCCCTCTACTCTGCACTTGTGAGACCCCACCTGGATTATTGTGTCCAGTTCTGGAGTCCTCAACTTAAGAAGGACACAGAGGTCCTGGAGCATGTTCAGAGGAGAGCAACTCAAGTGACCAGAAGGCTGGAGCACCTCCCCTCTGAGGACAGGCCTGGAGAAGAGGAGGTTCCAAGGTGACTTTGTAGCAGCTTTTCAATATATGAAGGAAGACTACAAGAAAGCTGGGGTAGGCTTGTTATACAGAGACATAGTAAGTAGACAAGGGGAAATTTGAAGATGGGGAGATTTGGCTTGGACATTAGGAAAAAAATATTTCCTGTGAGGTTGGTGAGATGCTAGAACAAGTTGCCCAAGGAAGTTGTGGCTGCCCCATCCCTGGAAGTGTTCAAGGCCAGGTTGGATGGGTCCCTGAGTAAACCTGATCTAGAGAAGATGTCCCTGCCTATGCAGGGAGGTCGGAACTGGATGCTCTTTAAGGTCCCTTCCAACTCTATGATTCTATGGCATAAATCTTTTTAATTTGACCCCAAGTAAATCCATGAACCTCTGTCTCTCACTTCTCTTAATGATTGGGATGTGGCACAGGCCGTCATGAACAGATCTTCCCCAACCTTCTTACATGTTCCTTTTGGGTATTGAAAGGTTGCTATAAGGTCCCCCACAGAGCTTTCTCCTCTTCACGCTGAACAACCCCAGACTCTCACAAATGACAGGTGCTCCATGTGGCCCTCCTCAGGACACGCTGCAAGTCCTCTTCTCTCCAGTGTTTGGGGCTCCAGAGTTGGATGCAGTACTCCAGATTAGGTGTCATCAGGGCAGAATAGACGGGCAGACTCACCTTTCATCATCTGCTGGCCACGTTTCTTTTGATACAGCCCAGGATGTGGTTGGCCTTCCAGGCTTCAATTGCATATTGTTGGCTCCACTATCCAGCTTTTGGTCCACTGGTATTTCCAGGTCTTTTTCCAGAGTATTTCTCTTTAGCATGTCTTCCCCCAGTCTGTATTGATACTACTGTTTGCCTTGGCCCATGTGCAGGACCTTGCACTTTGCCTTGTTGAACTACATGAGGTTAACTTGGACTCACTTCTCCAGTGTGTCTAGGACCCTCTGGATGGCATCCTGTCCCTCTGGCATATTGACTCCACCATGCAGCATGGTATCATTGGCAAACTTGGTGATAGTGCACTCAATGCACTTGTCAATATCATTAATGAAGAATTAAACAAAACTGGTCCAAGTAAAGACCCCTGAGGGACACCACTTATCACTGTTTTCCATCTGGGCATTGAGTCCAGGGAGAAAAAATTGTTGAGGGTCTCAGCCTTTTCCTCATCTATTATTACTACCTTATCACTGTCACTTCTCAGGGCAGGGTACGCTTTCTTTAACCTTCTTTTTTTGGTTCATGCAGCTGCAGAATCCCTTTTTGTTTGCCTTTGCATTCCTTGCCAATTTCAGCTCCAGCTGTGCTTTGGCCTTCCTGACCTCATCCTCACACACTCAGGCAATGTCCCTATACTCTTCCTGGGATGCCTGTCCCTGTCTCCACTACCTGTGCATCTCCACTTTTCATTTGACCAGCAAGTCTCGACTCAGCCATGATGCTCTCTTACCTTCCTTTCCTGCTTTATTGCACCTGAGGATGGAGAGCTTTTGTGCTATATGGAAAGCATCCCTAAAGATCTGCCAGCTATGTTCCACCTCCTTTTCCCCAGGGGTTGCTTTCCAGAGGTTCTATTGACTAACTTACTGAAGAGCTAGAACTTTGCTTTCCTAAAACTCGGGTTGTTGACTATGTTCCTTATCTATCACATACTCCTTAGGCCAGTGAACTGCAGTAGTGCAAGATCCCTGCAGCTCAGGCTGCATCCAATCTTGACAATCCTGATGAGCTCACTTGCCTTTGTGACCATCAGGTCCAATAACGCTTTCCCTCAGGTAAGGCTGTCTATTTCTTAAGAAGTTATCATAGAGGCACTCCAGGAGTGTCCTGGATTTCCTACAGCTTGCATGCTGCTTTTCAACAAATGTTGAGGTCGTTGAAATCCCTCAACAGGATGAGAACACATGAGTGCAATATCTTCTGGAGCTGTAGTAAGAAGGCTTCATCAACAGGCTCGTCTTGATTGGATGGCTCTTCAAAGGCTGCAATCACAAGGGTCTTTTTGTGGTCTCAATCCCTAACTCTTACCCATAAGCTTTTGATCTGCTCATGGCTATTCTTTAGTGACAACTCTTCACAGTCCATCCAGTTTTTAACATAGATGGTAACACCTCCACCCCTCCTTCCTTTCCTGTCCCTTCTAAACAGCATGTGGACATCAATAGCCACACTTCAGTCATACAATTTATCCCACTAAGTTTCATTAATGGCCATGACCTTGGATCATCTCTGTAAGGTTTTCCCAGTGTTGCAGCATCCACAGCTTGTCTCAGGATAACAGGTTGAAGGCCTTTACTAGTACTCCATCCCTCCAGCCCCAGTATGTCATTCTTACTCTTGTCACAGACAATTTGTTATTACTATCCCCTTCCCCCCTCACGTTTTATTGAAAGACCTTTAAATCAGCCCCACAATCTCCTGGGGAAAGACAGTCTTCCCCCTTTGAGAAATGTATCGTCTATTTAGTGCGAGCATTTTGGTGCTGTATAAGGACCAGTGGTATTCAACATATTCATTAATTAGTTGGATGAGGGATTAGAGTGCAGTGTCAGCAAGTTTGCTGATGACACAAAGGTGGGAGGAGTGGCTGACTCCATTCTGAACCCCAGCTGGCTGTACTGCCATTCAGCAGGACCTGGACAGGCTAGAGACGTGGGCGAGGAGAAATTTGATGAAATATAACAAGGGCAAGTGTAGAGTCTTAGAACTGGGCAAGAACAACCCCAGGTATCACTGTAGGTTGGAGAAATGTTGGAAAGCAGCATAGGAGTAAGGGACCTGGAGGTTCTGGTGGCCAGTAGGATGACCATGAGCCAGCAATGTACCCTTGGGGCCAAGGAAACAAATGGTATCCTGGGTTGGATCAGAGGGCACTTACTTAGTAGATTGAGAGTGGTTCTCCTCCCTCTCTCTGTGCCTTGGTGAGACCACATCTGTAATATTGTGTCACTTCTGGGTCCCTCAGTTTAAGGAAGACACAGAACTGCTGGAGAGAGCCCAGTGCAGAGCCACAAAGATGATGAAGGAAGAGGAACATCTCCCTGATGAGGAAAGGCTGAGGGGAAAAAAAAAAAAGAGACTGAGTGATGACTTCATTAATGTTTATAAATATGCAAAGACCAAGTGTCAGGAGGATGGAGCCAGGCTCTTCTCAATGTCATCTAATGATAGAACAAGGGGCAATGGGTATAAGCTGGATCACAGGAGGTTCCACGTAAATATGAGAAGCAACTTCTTCATAGTGAGGGTGACAAAGCACTGGAACGGGTTGCCCCAGGAGATTGCTGGAAGACCTAATCAGCCAGCCAGCCACAGTCCAGGAGGTTCCTTCAGTGCATTGGTGACAGTTTCCTGATGCACATGGTGGAGTAGCCCACTAGGAGAGGAGCGCTGCTGGATCTTATACTCACCAACAAGGTGGGACTGGTTGAAGCAGTGAAGGTAGAGGGCAGCCTTGGATGCAGTGACCATGAGACAGTGGATTTCAGGGTCTTGTGTGGTGAGAACAGAATACCTAGCAGAATCACAACCCTAGACTTCAGGAGGGCAAACTTTGGCCTTTTCAAGCAATTGCTGGGGGAAATCCCATGGGACAGGGTACTGGCAGGTAAAGGGGCTCAGGGTAGCTGGTTAACATTTAAAGACCACCTTTTTAAAGCACAAGAAAAGAGTATTCCAACAGGAAAGAAGTCAAGGAAGGGAGCCAGAAGACCTGTGTGGTTAAACAGGACCCTAGCTGCTGGGCAAACTGAAGAGGAAGAAGAAAGTCTATAGGCCCTGGAAGGAGGGGATGGCCACTTGGGGTGATTACAAGGCTTTGGTGAGAGAATGTAAGCATGCAACTAGAAAAGCCAGGGCCTCCTTGGAATTTAGCCTTGCAGGAGAGGTCAAGGGCAACAAAAAGGGCTTCTTCAAATACATTGCAGGTAGAACTAACACTAAAGGCAATGTAGGCCTCTGCTGACTGAGGTGGGTGCCCTGGAGACAGAGGATACAGAGAAAGCAGAGATACTGAACACCTTCTCTGCCTCTGTCTATACCTCTGGGGGCTGTCCTGATATCAAGCCCCAGACCACTGAGGCCTTATGAGAGGTTGGGATAAAAGAGAGTTTGCCCTGGTTGATGAGGACTGCGTTAGGGATAAGTTGAGCAAACTGGCTGTACACAAATCCATGGGCCCTGATGGGATACACTCACATGTACTAAGGAAGATGGCAGCAGCCATTGCTAAGCCACTCTCCATCAACTTTTTTAAGTCATGGGGATCAGGAGCGGTGCCTAGGGACTGGAGGATAGCAAATGTCACTCCAATCTTCAAAAGGGAAAGAAAGAGGACCCAGGTAACTATAGACCAGTCAGCCTCACCTCCATCCCAGGAAAGGTGATGGAACAATTTGTCCTAGAGTCTGCCTCCTGGCACATCAATGACAGGAGGCTTGTTAAGGACAGTCAGCATGCCTTCACCAAGGGAAAGTCGTGCTTGACCAACCTGATAGCCTTTTATAAGGGCATAACCAGGTGGATAGATGATGGCAGAGCAGTGGATGTAGAATCGTAGAATCATAGAATCATTAGGGATTGGAAGGGACCTCGAAAGATCATCTAGTACAATCCCCCTGCCATGTGGAGGGACATCCCACCCTAGATAAGGCTGGCCAGAGCCTCATCCAGCCTGGCCTTAAATACCTCCAGGGATGGGGCCTCAACCACCTCCTTCAGTAAGGCATTTGACACAGTCTCACATAGCATGCTTGCAGCCAAACTGGGGCAGTGTGGAATGGATGATCAGGTAGGGAGGTGGATTGTGAACTGGCTGCAGCATAGAAGCCAGAGAGTAGTGGTCAATGAGACAGAGTCTAGTTGGAGGCCTGTATGCAGTGGAGTCCCCCAAGGGTCAGTGCTGAGTCCAGTCCTGTTCTATCTATTCATTGGTGACTTGGATGAGGGATTAGGGTGCCTGTCAGCAAGTTTGCTGATGACACAGAGCTGGGTGGTGTCGCCAACATCCCAGCAGACTGTGCCGCCGTTCAGCGACACCTGGACAGGCTGGAGAGCTGTGCAGTGAGAAACTTAATTAACTGTAACAAGAGTGTGTGTAGAGTCTTGCATCTGGGCGCTAACAACCTCAGGTACCAGTATAGGCTGGGGACTGATCTGTTGGAGAGCAGTGTAGGAGAAAGGGACCTGGGGGTCCCAGTTGACAGCAGGATGACTATGAGCCAGCAGTGTGCTCTTGTGGCCAAGAAGGCCAACAGCAGTCTGGGGTGGATCAGAAGCCAGGTGGTTAGCAGATCAAGAGAGGTTCTTGTCCCCCTCTACTCTGCCCTGGTGAGATCACATCTGGAGTATTCTGTCCAGTTCTGGGCCTGTCAGTTCAGGAAGGACAAAGAGCTGCTAGAGGGTGTTCAGCAAAGAGTGACAAAGATGATGAAGGAAGTGGAACACCTGCCTTATGAGGAAAGGCTGAGGGAGCTGGGTGTCTTTAGCTTGTAGGAGACTGAGGGGTGGCCTCACCAATGTCTGTGAATATGTGAAGGGTGGGTGTCATGAGGATGGAACCAGGCTAGTGATAGGACGAGTAGCAGTGGGTGTAATTTGGAACATAGGAGGTTCCACATAAATATGAGAAGGAACTTCTTCCCAAGGAGGGTGAGGGAGCACTAGAACTGGCTGCCCAGGGGAGTTGTGGAGACATTTAAGACCCGCCTGGATGTATTCTCATGTGACTTGATCTAGGTGGTCGTGCTGTGGTAGGGAGATTGAACTAGATGATCTTTCAAGGTACCTTCCAATCTCAAATGATTCTGTGATTCTATGATTGTGGAGTCTGCTTCTCTGGGGACATTCAAATCCCGCCTGGACATGTTCCTGTGTGACTTGATCTAGGTGATCCTGCTGTGGCAGGAGGATTGAACTAGACGATTTTTCAAGGTTCCTTCCAATCCCTAATGTTCTGTGATGCTGCAATTTTTTTAATCCTGCTCTCAAAAAACCCACAGTTGTGACATTTACACCAGCCACAAAACCATGTGCTGACTGATTGCATTCGGCATTTCCTTTCTTCACTACTTTCAACTGGAAGAAGGGAAGAAAAAGAAGGCTACACTCCATATTCTCTCAGTGACCATCCCAGCACCCTGAAATCTCCTGGATTTTTAGTAGCTGCCTCCTCTCTACTCACATGAAAAATCAGTCAGTAGTAGGTAGTAGTCTGTGGAACTCGATAAGCTAAGAGGCTTCCTAGTGATATATTTGACCGAGGCTGTAGCAATAGAGCAGACCTCCCTGTAAGGAGCATGTGTACAAGGCATATTGGACCCTCTGTCTCACTCAGAATAGAGTCACCTACAACAGCCCTTCTTTTTGTGTACAGTGCTAATACGGGCAGTAGACCGCTTTGACTGTGTAGAGTTCTGGCTTGGACAGTGTATTTTGCCCATAGTCCACATCGTTGTTAAACTGTCCTTTTTTATTCAGAACTTCATACCTGTTTCTCAAAGGCAACTGGGGAAGAGAGATGGGCAAGAGAGGATTTTGCCTGCTGCTCCTACCTTGAACTTGCCTCCATTAGCTCTTTTCCTCAATGATTTTCCTGCTGGACTGTCAAAGAAGGGATATAGACGCTTCTTGAACCTGGGTGCTCCCTGATGGTTGTTTCCATCTCTGCTTCATGGAGGGCAGAGCCTGGGTCCATCAGTCTCTCTCCTGTTCAGCCTTCCTAATGCTTCTCAGCTCTTCCACCCCTTTCAGAGCTCACACAGCACCTCTCACAGCTGCCTCATATATCCAGGGCAGGACTCTGGCCATCCCTGCAGCCTGAGGCCTGCACAACTGCAGGTTCCTGTGGCAGTTCTGCTGTGTCATCACAGCCTTGCACCCGACGGAAGCCACAGATGAGGTCTGCCACGCACCCTCTCACTTTGCAGTAAAAAAGCCCTGTAATGGACAGTTTTTAGAGGATGTAGGGAGGCAACTAGGAAAGCTAAATCCTCCTTTGAATTAAATCTTGCAAGACTTCATTCAAGGACAACAGGAAGGGCTTGTTCAAATACACTGCAGATAAAACTAACACTAGGGCAATATAGGTCCCCTGCTGAATCGGACAAGTGCCCAGGTGAAAGAGGATACAGAGAAGACCAAATAAGAGTTACTGAGCACCTTCTTTGCCTCTGTCTATACTGGTAGTGACTGTCCTCTGGAGCCTCATATCCCTGAGGTCCCAGAGGAGGTAAGATAAAGGAGAAGTTTGCCTTGTTTGATGAGGAGTGCGTTAGGAACTAGTTAAGCAAGCTGGACACCCACAAATACATGGGCACTGGTGAGATGAACCCATGGGTGCTGAGGAAGCAGGCAGAAGTCATGGCTAGGCTGCTCTCCAACATTTTTGGAAAGTCAGGGAGATAGGAGAGTTTCCTTCCAATGCTTAGCATTCTGTAATTCTGTGACTTTCTTGAGTAAAAAATAAAAAGACAACAGAGTGATATATATGCTTAATTACTGACAATGTTATATTTTCTTTATATTTAGATTTTGTTATATTAACTACAAAGGCAGAATTTCTACACTATCTGGGTCATAAAACCTGAAACAGTACTAAATATTTCATTTGCAAGCTTGACTGAATATACATGATTTTTCTAGCCTGGGATTTTTAATAAGCAAAAAACATCCATGATCAAATAAATTGGTTCAATATCTGTTTCTAATAGGAATTATAGAACTCATGTACCTGTCTGTAGCAGAGATAAAAAGAAGAATTAATTATTGATCTGCCATTTCTACTCTCAATCTCACAATTGCTTCTGATTAGAACGACCTACAGCAGTTCAGACCAAAAGTCTAACTCTGCCAGCACAGTCTCCAGCACTGGGCAAGGGCAGATGGAGAACAGTGGCAGGATAGCCAAATGCTGATCCTACCCCTATATACACTTGCATTTGCCAGAAATCCACACACATGTATGTTGTGAGTGATGGATACTGAGTCTTTGTGTTCAATGGCTCTGAACACATTTTTCTTCTGTAAATAGAAGCCTCTTAATGTGTGTGGATGAGTTCATGACTGTAGCAGAGACAGGCACATTAGTAAGTTGCAATTTCAGAGAACATGTGCCCAGTACAAAACAGATGAAGGGGAAAAAAACATTTCTACTTTTCAGATTTTAATTGTTATTAGAATTGTTTTGAAGAGAACAAGTATTGAATATTATCACTATGACAAGGTGCAGAGATGTTGTAAAATTTAAGAATTCCTTTTAAAAATGCTCTAAGTTCCTGAAACTGAAAAGTGACTAGATGTTCAAAGTTTGGAAAATAGAAATAATGCAGATGAAGGCATCTACAGTAAACATTTTTCACAGATAGACAATGGAATATATGTAGTAAAAAACTGTAGAAAATAATATTTAAGTACTGCTGCATGTGTGAGGAAGAAAATACAGGGGAGAGAAAGAAAAATTAAAACAACAGAACATTTGCTTCCCTAGACCCAAATAAAGAAGTCCCTGTGATATAAAGAGGGGGAAAAAAATCTTAAATCCAGTGGTATTTCCATCTGATGTGGAATTGTATAACAAGACAAGTAGAGATTGCCACTTCAGTCTTGTACAGCTGTCATTCATTTTGTGTTAGAACTGTAAATCCCTAGCAGTCTGTTCAAAACATAAAATTTGATCTTGTACTAAAACAAAAGCTGGTTATAAAACATTTTTTAAATATCCATTACAGATTATTCTGTTGCATGCTTGTCTTTTTCTACTCATTTAGATCATGACACAGGACACTTAAGACTGCCATTAATCTGGATATTAACACTGAGCTCCTTCTATTTGTAAGTATATGTATAGAGGTTGTAATTTGCTTCTACAATTAGTACACTTCTATGTTGTGTTTTCTATTACTGTGAGGCATAATCATCAAGACTAGAAACTAATTTTAGGTTAAAAGCCAGCAAAATGATAGGAAAATGTCCGTAAACACTGCACACTTTCCCTGGAGTATTTAAATTGTTCTCTGCTTCCACCTGATGGTAACAAAACCCAAAAACTCAGCCCTGCTTGCCAACTAATCTACAGAAGGGCTTAGAAAGCAAAACACTTAAATTGCTATGACACAGTTAGTGGATCTTTCACGTCCTCAGTCCTTCCTGAGTACAAAGGTTGGCCAGAACAAAAGAACTAAATTGACTCTGGTGATGATGCCCAGGTCACAAAAGGTGTTCCCCAGGGTTCAGTAGTGGGATCAACCTTATTTAATATCTTTATCAAGGATCTCAACAAGGACATAGAATGCACCTTTTGTGAGTTTGCAAGTTTTGACATTTATATGATAATAAAAAGGTTTGGTCTTCCTTTAATTAACACTCATATTTTCCACTAGACCCACAAGTTACACAGGTAAAAGAAAAACCAAGCATTATTTTTATTCACTTCCACCACAGATTATTGCTAATTTTCCCCTAAAATCTCAGCATAGTTTCTAGTAATTCTCATTTCATTATATAAAAATAATATAAACTGAAGAACTAGTAATAAATGTAGGATAAATTAGACACAAGATTACTATAGAAGCACTGAATAAACTCTGGATAAGAGAAACAATTATAATAAAAACCTTCTTTAGACAATATGAAGTTTTCTATCATACTCAGCACTGTTATTCTCTTTTTTATTCACACCTGCACACCTTGCCTTCATTGTTTAGAACATGAGTTGTATTTTGACAGTTACGTTCCCACTCTACTTTATTCATACTGCTAAGATTTTGAAGTTTCAGATGAACTCATAGACACTTAACATCCTTAAGTGTGTTGAAATAATACTATTATACATTTGAATTAGAAAATATTTGGGAATATAATGTTCGATTAAACAAATCACTGTTAAAATGAAAAAACCCTTAAATTCCTATATGCAAATATATGCAATATATGCAACAAAAGCATATAAGTGAGAATAAAGCTTGTGGAACACCTGTTCTAGAATAAGACAATCAAAGTAAAAGGAAATCCTTAAACATTCCTGATGAGATGGATCTAATAGTACTTTGTTGGATGCCCGCTGACATGTGCAGACAAGGGTATGGTAAGCTCGTCCATGCTGGATTTTGCAGGGCTCCCAGAGGGGCCTGAGCTGGAGGCTGGGGATGCTCCTGCTGGCTCAGAAGACGGCGGGCCTCCCTGACATGCGGTAATTCCTGAAGACCCACTGCAGCCTTAGTTGGACCTTGCAGGATCACTCAGGCGGTGCTGACCTCTTGTTGGTTGGAGAGGCCCCAGGGCTGCTGGCCTGCCTCTTTGCACATTGCTATGGCCTCCAAGGGAAGCATTCTCTGCCCTGGCTGGAAGTGGGGAGCCTGGGCACAGCCTCCTCTGGCCTGTTACAATGTTCCTGGTGCTCCTGCAGGGGCGGCAAGGGGTGCAGAGAGGTGCCTGCAGGGATGCCCACCAACGTGCGTGGACGAAGGTATGGTAAGCTCGTCCATCCTGGATTTTGCAGGGCTCCCAGAGGGGCCTCAGCTGGAGGCAGGGGATGATCTCTTGGGTCCCTTCCAACCCCTAACATCCTATGATCCTATGATCCTATGACACTCCTGCTGGCTCAGAAGATGGCGGGCCTCCCTGCCGCACCGTTGCACAGCAACACGTTGGAGCCGTTGCACAAAGGTGATGGTGTGGTTTTGGAGAGAGTCCGACAGCGCCTGTACCAGCAGGTCTGGATCCATCCCCTGGTTGGTCAGGATGGCCTTGATGGTGTCCTTCACCCTTTCTGCCTCCATACGGTTCCTGAAGACCCACTGCAGCCTTAGCTGGACCCAGGTCAGCAGGGTCTCGAGGAGTGTTGGGTGGTCCCAGAAAAGATCCACCCATTCCTCGGGCTGGAGGCCACCCACAGGGCCCCTAGGAAACACTTCTGCAGTCTGTGCTCGGGGTGCCCCTTGGGGGTGGAGGCGGTGGGCAGCCAGGTGTCTGAGAGATTGTCCTGCTGGGCAGATAGTGACTGATGGTGTCACAACATCCTCCATGTAGTTGTTGTCTTCCCGCACTGAATGCAAGATGGACAGGCTGCTCCTCCTACAGAGGGGGCACTCAGGCTTTCTCTCAGCCCATGACACAATGCACAGATAACAGAACTGGTGGAGGCATGGCATCACGTGGGCAGCGTCCTCCCACCTGTCCAGGCACACTGGACAGTGTTCCTCTGGCTCTGTGGCCATGCTCTCCACTCGGTGTGGCGAGCTGCGTGCAGGTGGCAGCCACAAGTTGCTCCCTCTCACCAGTGCTGCAGCACCTGATGTTGCTGCAGGGTAGGAAGTGAGGACACGGTCATTGGCTGGCCTGGGCAAAGCTGGAAGAAATGCCTAGGGATGCCCCTCAAAGAAAGAAACCCTGCTCGCTTCCCAGGGCAAGGTGGCCCCTCCGGCCTTACCTCTGCTGCTGCAAGCACCTGCTCTGTTCCCCAGTGGCCTGCACCTGGCAAGCAAGGGGGAGCTTCTTTGGTGGCTCTGGAGACTGATCAACCCCCGAGTAGCAACAGGACACCAGCAAAACCACTTTGGTCAGCACTGGATCCAGCCTCACAGACCGCCCAGCTGGAGTGTGGGCACGAAACAGCTGGCTGGCGCTGAGTGCCTACGTACAAGCACCAAGGGGCACCACGGCACCACCCAGTGCTAAAGACATCACAGTCCAGTGCTTCAAGAGGTCCCACGCAACCTCTTGGAGCATCGGAACCCACTCCCAGGCAGCTGGGTGGCATTGGAACCCAGTGTGCTCAGCCACTCCTCACTGTGTTTCTTTCTTGCCCTTCTCTGCGTGCGTGCATTCAAGGACTTTCACATCCTTCTTGACTTGTGGAACCCAGAAGCACACACAGTGAGCAATGCCAGGCTGCAACAACGCTAAACACAGCACAATTGTCACCTCTTGGGACTAGCTGGTTGGTTCTGCTGTGTTTGATGCATCCCTAGGATGTGGTATGCCCTCACAGCTGCCAGGGCACCCAGCTCGCTCCTACTGAGCTTAGACCCAAGCAGCACCCCTGGAGTCCTTTCTAGGGCTGCTCTCCAGCTGGTCCCTTCCAGGACTATGCTTGTGCCTGAAGCACCTCCATCCTAGGTGCAGAAGCCAGCTTTTCAACATTCTGTGTTAAATCTGATGGCATTTGTGATTGCTCTAAGAGGTCAAAAACTCTTCTCTTTTATCTTAACCTCATCTTGTGAACAAAAGCCACACCCTGTGCTTGCCCTGGTGATTTGGTCCTGCTTTGAAGAAAAGGATGCTTTTCTCCTGAAATGTACCGCCCCTGCCCCTGTACTGGTCAAGACTTTGATACATTCTTTTCAGAAACCACACTTCCCCTCCTGGACTGTCCTGGTGACAGAGATCAGAGATGCTTTTTGCAGAGACCACACCCCAGCACCTGGAGTTTTTGAGAGCTTTGATGCATTTGAGCATAAAAGGAAAGGGGATAAAAGTAGCCCTCCAAAGTGCCAACTCTGGGAGAGCTCACCCACCACCCTCAGAGATCTCCCCCACTGCACCCAGAACTGCAGCCCGGACAGCAAGAAGAAGATCCAGACAGAGAAGACGCACTTCTTCCCCCTGCCCTCGCTTATGCACTGCTGCTAAAATAAAACTACCCTAAGTAATATCTGGCTCTGCTATCAATCTATTGAAGCGCATTTGCGCTCCCCATACATTCAATGATATAATTGAACTTCCTGTGAATCTGCATTTGAACCGGACTGTGACAGATTTCTCAATGCATTCTGTAGATCCTCCTGCAAGGCGGGCACTTCGGACAGCGAACCTCTCCGTTTGGAAGCATCAGCAATCTTGCTGATGGTGTGTTCAAGAAAAAAAGCCAAGAGTAATACCCAGATTAAGAAACAAAAATGAAAAGTTCTTTGTCTGGGTCTCATTTCTTTCTGTCTTTCTTTCTTTCTTCCATTTAGTTCTTTGTTGGACAGTGAAAGGATGGGCTGGCAAAGGAGAAAGCCAAGCTGGGCCTCAGAATACTTCTTTGTTTACATGATTGCAGGGAGGAATTTCTTCCTAAGGCCTCATCTAAATCTACCCGCTTTCAGCTTGAAACTATTCTCCTTTGTCCTAGCACTGGAGTCCCTCCCAAAACGTCCCTCTCCAGATACCCTGTAGGCTCCCAGTACCTTCAGGTACTGGAAGATGCCATTAGATCCCTTGTGGGCCTTCTGTGCTCCAGGGTGAACAGGCCCAACTCCCTCAGCCTGCTGCCAGGAGCCCCAAATGCCCTCAGCAGCGCACCGCTGGGTGCCACTGGCAAACGTGCCAAGGGTGCACGCAGGGCCACTGTGCATCAGAACTGTCCAATCCATTTCAGGGCTGGAGGACAGCCACTGCTGTGGTGGTCTTCCTGGGCAATAGAGGGTTCCAGGATTCCCCGTGCTCCTGCAGGGATGGCAATGGGCGCAGAAAGGTGGCTGCAGGGACGCTTGCCGACATGCGTGCACGAGGGTATGGTAATCTTGTTCACGCTGGATTTTGCAGGGCTCCCAGAGGGGCCCGAGCTGGAGGCTGGGGCTGCTCCTGCTGGCTCAGAAGACGGTGGGCCTCCCTGCCACACCGTTTCACCTTTGAAGGCTGGTGCACACCCCAGCTGCAGTCCTGTTTTGACCACCTGCCAAGGCACCTTCCAGGATCACTCAGGCGGTTCTGAGCTCTTGTTGACTAGAGAAGTTGCACTGACCACTACTCTCTGGCTTCAAAATATTGCTGACCTTTTGGTGCAATCTTTATATACTTACCAGTTTTGTATATTTATCGTTTATTTTATTAACTCTTCATTAACATTCATATCTTTCAATTATTAGCATAGGCTTGGTCACGTAACTTATCTTCACGTAACTCTATTGTTTTCACAGGACGTAGTAGTGTTAATTCCTACCAGATCACACCAGCAAAATTTGTGATTTTACTTTTTTTTTCAATGTTTTTGTAATTGAAGGAAGGCAAAAGCAGTATTTATACTATCTTGATCTCAGCTCTCAAGTGGAAGTAGGTCATTCAAGTAGTTAGAGAATTGCTTTAAAATCATTTCTTCTGTACTTCTTTCATTAGACAACAGTTCTATGCATTATTTTGGAAACCTAGGAAGCAGTTATTTCAGAGACCATACCATACACTGACAGATGCAGTTAGCAAGCTGGACTAACAACTGGGTAACCCTGATTAAAGAATTGTCTTGTTTACATATATATATAAATACCTCATAGTTTCTTGGAATTGAATATAGGATAATTATATCATAACAAGATATTCCACTGAATAAAATTGTGTTAATACTATAAAATCTTTCAGGTACCATCTCTGTTTTTACATGACTTCATATATTAAATAAAAAACTATGTTGTATCTCATGTAAGACATTTATAACCTTGATGTTTATCATAGATGCCTGACACAGTTATTACTTCCCATTGATTATTCCTTTCTCTCCTGTACTTCTTTCACTTTTCTGCCTTTGAAATACAGTATTCTTAGTACTTCTCTGTATAGATTCTGTAGGCAGCAGTCTAACAAATTAATAACACCAACAGCCAGATCACATGCACTGCTAATATTTCTCTTTATTTCCAGTTCCTTTACACAATTTCCCATCTTGCATTCACTGCAACACGGAAACCAAGCAGGCTGCAGAACACAAATTCTTTAATACATCAGGCTCCTCCATTACTCTTGTTTCTTTACTGTTTCAAATTTCACTCTGTCTCCTTTCCCGATTTCGTCCTCTGTCTTTTCCAAATAGCTTTGAAGAAAGCAACTTTGATGCCGATCAAAGTGAAGACTGTTCCACAAGTTTCAGAACTGTCTGGTCCCCAGCATTGCTTCTCCTTTTTTTGCAGATTTTTACAAAGCTAAGATCAATTTGCTGAGTCAAGGAGGACTTCACCTTTACAGGTATACCAAGAAGAAAGAAGTATGTTACATACAGTAATTGATACTGACCATAGTTAAAAGTCTCTTTTCACACTGAAGGATTTAAAAAGAAATCAAAATTCAAAATTCTATTTAAAATTAACATTTAATTTTTTTAAAAAAATTGTATTTATTTTAAAATACATTAATCTCAATTTATTTCATTAATTATGAACTTAGTGCAGTCTTCCGGAAGGCTACAATCTTCTTTACATTGTCACATATTAATAAAGTAGCTTTCAAAGTTGAGAAGTTTCTGCTGCTTTAAAGAAATTTGTGAATTGTAGAGTGATGTTGTAGAGTTTTAAGTAGGCAAAAGTGGGGAAACAGAGATAAACATAACAATGTGGTACCCTCCATGAAGAACATGGTACACAATGCTCATGTTAAAGGAGATGATACAACCTGAGATTTGCTAGGGATTTCTCAAGGAGTTTCTCAAAGAGACTTTAAGGCAAGGAAGACACTGGGAAGACATCCTTTTACCGTTACTGCAAACTCTTCATTCTCATTATGCTCATACAATTCTCTGTGTTTAATCCTTTCAGTCACAAGGGAACCCTTTAATTGTCATTATTCAAGATGCATTTTATAATATTGCAGGGTTACCTGAAACCGCAGATTCTGCAGTTATACTCAGTTCAGAGCATGTTAATTCAGGTGCCAGTAAGTTTATTTGCAGGAGCTTCACCTGTTAACGTGACATAACTTGCAACATGCAAAGCAAACAGGAAGGTACAAAACATTTCTTCTTAAAGATAAGGGAAGGTACATGCATATTTGCAAATCCTCTCCACTGTACTTCAATGCCGGGAATCTGGGCAGGCACCTGCTGCTTCCCTGCACAAGCTCGTACTCTGCAGATGAGTGTTGCTCAACACACTATTTGTAATATTTCAGCTTGCACATATATTTTATATAATATAATTACAAAATTTCAGAAATTTCCTCAATCTCATGCAATCCTGCCCCCATGAAAGCTCTTTAACGGTTCCATCTTTTTTTAGGTAAGATTCGAGGCCATTCCTTTAGTATAAAATTACATCTTGATACCCAGCCAGAAATAGTTCATCTCACAAATGGCAAGTAGAATTAGGACCCTGATTCAACAAGCAAGCCAGGCCACTCACTTTCCTCCTTCCCTAAACCATGAAAGGCTTTTACCTTCACAAGCTGTAATCCTATTGATCTAATCTCAGATCTCATTGACTCATTAATCTTGTTTAACAGTTTGTATCTAGAGTACTTCCAGCTCCATTTGAGACATCAAGAATGAAAAAACCAAGCCTTCTCCACTATTTAAAGAATGCAAAAATGAGATGACGTCTCAGCTTTTCCCTCCTGAATGTACGCCTTTTAAGCAAAACATTGCCGTTATTTAGAAGAGAATGTCAGAATTGTCTATTTTAACACACATTTTGTTGTTGTTGCTGTTAGAAAAACAGACTTTTTTTCTGACAAGTTTTATTCCAGGCAATATGAGGCTGTCTGTTGAAGTACACAGAAGATACTGCCCACACAATACCTTCTCAGTAAGTTAATTAAGGCAAAAGCTTAAAATAACTTGCCTGACTATGAAAGCACATGGTATGTCTGAATTAAAATCAAGTTCTTAAAAACTTGACAAAGCATCCTCCCAGAAAACCTAACAGCCCATGGCTTTGATGGGTACACCCTTCACTGCGTTAAAAACTGGCTGGATGACCATGTACAGAGAGTGGTGGTGAATGGTGCGCAATTCAGCTGGTGTCCAGTGACCAGTGACGTCCCCCAGGGATCAGTACCAGGCCCAGTCCTATTCAACATCTTTAGTGATGACCTAGATGAGGGGACTGAATCTACTCTTAGTAAGTTTGTGGATTACACCAATTTGGGGACGAGTGTTGATTGGCTGGAGGGGAGGAAGATGCTGCAGAGAGATCTGGACAGGCTGGGTCAATAGGCAGAGGGCAATGGGTTGAGGGTCCTATATTTTGGCCACAAAAACCTCTTGCAGCTACAGACTGAGGAAGAGTAGCTGGAGACCAGCGAGGCAGAGAGTGTCCTAGGAGTCCTGGTTGACAACTGCCTGAACATGAGCCAGCAGTGTGCCCAGGTGGCACGAAAGGCCAATGGCATCCTGGCTTGTATCAGCAATAGTGTGGCTAGTGGGACTGGGAACATAATTCTCCACCTGCACTCAGCACTGGTGAGGTCTCCCCTTGAGTACTGTGTGCAGTTTTGGGCTCCTCACTTCAAGATAGGTGTTGAGCTGCTGGAGCAGGTTCAGAGGAGAGCAATGAGGCTGGGGAAGGGACTTTATGTTCTTGATCCTATAAAGAAATAGAGCTGTAGCAACCACAAATTTTGTTCAGTGTTTGCCATCAACAGTTTTTACTCTAGTTGTTAGTTTTAAAACAGGTAAGTCTAAACCATTTTCAGCGTACTTTTTCTGTCCCATTGAGCCCCTGTAATCAGCAATGACACAAATGATGAACACTGAAGTTTGCTTCCTTGCTGTAGAGACTCTTTGCAACGTAAGAATCAAGTGAAATCATCTTGGACTTAAAATCCAACATTAAAGCCACATCAACTATAGCTGTTCAGACCACTATTAAAACTAGTACTTGTCAATAATCTGTATCTGTCTTAAGTAGGTAAGCTGTAAAAGCAATTCCTTTTTAATGCAGTACATATTAAATGCTCTCAAATGTTTTCAAAGTCACGTGAAAATACTATCTCATACAAAGGTTCAGCCTGTGTGTTGGCCAGCATAACTGAGCTGCTTCTGCACTTTGGGGTATAATCAAGGTTGGTTCAGATTCAGCTGACTTCTACTTTACAGGCCTATCTCTTTCTCATAAACAGGTTTTGCTGTTCTCAATTTCATGCAGCTCTGATTTAAAAAAAAATACATTCATATAATTTCTTACATGTAGCCTTGAAGAGTCCTAGAAGACAGTAAGCTTACCATGAGCTGACAGTGTGCCTTGTTGCCAAGAAAGCCAATGGTATTCTGTGATGCATTACAAAATGTGTGGCCAGTAGGGCTGGAGAGGTCATCGTCCCCCTCTACTCTGCCTTGGTTGAGGCCTCATCTGGAGTACTGTGTACAGTTCTGGACTCCCAGATCAAAAGAGACAGGGAACTACTGGAAAGAGTCCACCAGAGGGCACTGAATGTGATTGAGGGCCTGGAGCATCTCTTACAAGGAGAGGTTGAGAGAGCTGGTACTGCTTAGCCTTGTGAAGAATGACAGGAGACCTTATCCACACCTACAAATACCTGAAGGTAGCTGTAGGGAGAACGGTGCCAGACTGTTTTCAGTTGTGTCCAGTAACAGGAAAAGGAGCAATGGGCACAAGCTGGAACACAAGAAGTTTCATTTAGAAATAAAGAAAAGCTTCTCTACAGTGTGACTCACGAAGTCCTGGAACAGGCTGCCCTGTGAGGTTGTGGAGTCTCCTTCTCTGGAGATATTCAAAACCCACCTGGTTGCAGCCCTGTGCAATGTGCTTCACGCTGTCCTGCTTTGGCAGGGGTGTTAAACATGATCTCTAGAGGTCACTTCCATTTCAAACAACTCTGTGATTCTGAGCATCACACTTGTAAAAAGAAAATGTGATAGTAAAGGGAAGTTTGGTAATATTAGAAAATGCTAGTTGTTATTTCAAATTATTAATTTCATTGCCAGGGTCATTTATATCCTCCTTGCACTGGGAGATTTTTATTTCCCAGTTCAGTATTGAGATTAAAGCCCATACTTAAGTGTCCTTTGAAATGCCAAATCAAGACAACCAGTTTATGAAGCTTTAGTGGGCAACTTTTTTCTGTGTCCTTCTTATAATAATGCAGTTCTGGAAAACATTTGTCATTTCAGGATGGAGTAAACAAATCCCACTGGCAAAGTGGATAATAAGAACAACAAGAAGTTACACAGATGATACGTCCTAGGAGCACAATAAATACCATGATGGAACCAACTGACACACCTTCTGGAGAAGTCAGAAGTGACCAGCATTTTCAAGAAGCATACCTGTTTGACATATAGCATCCCACTGTCTGAACTTAAGAACAATCCTGTTGAAGGAATCCTCAGCACACCATTAGTGAACATAAGTGAGATACTCAGGAATGAAGAGATATTTTACCTCGAAAAATTAATAAGGAGTATTCATTATTTTCCATTCCTGCCCCTTTTTACACACTCAAGGCTTTACAGCAAATGAGCTGTAATTCATCTCTTCTTAAGCTGCAGATACTTAAAACCTAAAGTTCCAGCTGATCACTTTGTGGGTTTACTGGCTGCTATTTCAACAAATATTACATTCCACTCCAGAATTCCCTTACTGTGAAGATGTTTCCTTCAGTAACAGTGGAATTCAGTGCCATGCAGCAAATGTTTACCAGAGAAGGATTTTTCATTTAATATATACTCAAAGTAGAATTGTAGTCTAAAAGTGAGACTCAGTGGTCAGGTGTTAATGACAGAGGACTCCAGGGAGTCCAGCAAGTCTGAATATCACATTAATTTATGTGTCTCATTACAAAGCTGGGTGCTAGCAACCTTGATACTCTGCTCAAAATACAGGAGATACATTAGCAGCTCTCAATGTTTTCTCTTCTGTGTCTCTGAAAATTCCCCAGTTTGAATAAAAATAATTACAAAAGGTTATTCCCCAAAATTGTTATATATTTCTGCTTCTTCCCTAGTCTGCAGTGAAAATAATTGCATATTTTGTCTCTCAGTGTTAAAGTCTCAAAGGTTCTCTTCATGTTCATGAATTCTGACATAAACTGAGTTGTTTCCTGATAAAACAGCAGTCAGAAGATCAGGACAAGCATCGTGATGTCATTGATCCTTTCCTCTGATGAAAATTGCTAGAGAAAAAGACAATGTTTTAGGAGAGATAGGATTTTATTCTTCTTGCCTTTGCTAGTACTATAGTGACACCTGCTGTCTTAATTTGGCTTTTTAAATTAGAAAAGGCTAAAGGCACATTAAAAGTAGCAGATTCAGGATATAAGAACTTGCACAAATAATTCTAGTTAATCATAATAATATTTCTCCAAAGTACATTACTTAGTCTGCCTCACATATGTTTCCTATCCAGATTCAGAAACTGTTGGAAAGTATCAATAGCAGAGTGCTTTCCCTGCCTAACTGTCTATCCCATGGATTGCTGGAAGCTCCACTCACGTTTACTGCAACTTAATTATACAGTAGATGCTTTAGTTATAACATACAGCTGCTATGATTACGGCAGACGCCTAAACTAGATATGATTAAGATGAAAAATACTGTTTCACACAGATGCAATAAATATCTCAGTTCTTCATTATGCTTGTTATTACATTAACCACAAGAAGATGCTCAAATGTATGCTTCTTCTGCCTCTTAAATTGAGTTAATATTCCTTTAACATTAACTTTTATGAAAGCCCTTAAGTACTGAATGGTAGAAAACACGTATCTAAATCTTATCTTACTACAGTATAGAAGAGAGTAAAATACTGGCTATTATACATATATATGTATGTATGCATGCATATATACACACAGAGACATGCATATTGAAGGCTATGTGAAGCCCAGTGCTAGCTTAATGAGCCTATATATCTAAATAGGTAACCAAACCCCAAGGTCTCTACCAGCTTGATAAAATAAGAGGGTTTGGCTTCCACTCAAGCAACACAATAACGTGTGCTATTTGCACTTTCAAAGCAAATGGTGTCCTGATTCTATACAACCCTGAATCAGACATGCTGAGTTAGTATTCAGGCTATAGTGCCAGTTCAATCAGCCCGTGATTTCCACTTACCAATGGTAACATACTGCCACGTTCTACAATGAAGTATGTATAGAACAATTTTGTTAATTTCTATAGAGCAAAAAACCCCAAACCAACAACAAAAAACTCCAGAGCAGCTCCCAAGGGTAAGATAAATCCTTATCTACATCTCTCATTTAATAAGAGCCATGGTGTGAGCAGGAAGAGGAGCAGACTGTCCTCCAGTGAGGCAGCATGTAATTGGTACACATGCTGTGAGAAGACAGGTAACCTAATCAAAGAGGAAATGTGCAGTCACACAAATCATATTTGTTCCATCAATTGTCTGAGGTGAGAAACACAATTGTCTCCATGAGAAACGGGATAACCAAGGGAAAGGAAAGCATCCCCGCTCAGATCTCTCAGAACTGAAGTCTTATTGAGAAAAAAAGAAATACTCAGCAACTGATGCATAGTTTGAGATTTGCCAAGAGGAGAAACAGGAGCCTCCCAAGGACTGTCACTGCAATTGAACATGACCTTGAAGTCAGGCAGTCACAGCATCATTTAACGTTGTAAACATGCAGAATTCAATGAGAAACATCTGCCGTCATCTGAATTCGGGAAATAGAGGTCTGCACCCAATTGCGTCCTATGCTGACACCTGGTGGCTGTAGCCAAAATGACAGCAGGCTCAAAACGCGTTGAATGTTAGCTCACCAGAGCAGCCTCTCAAGAAACCACTACTCGGGGGTGCCTGCAGGGGTGCCTGGTGCTCCACTGCTCCATCCGGCACTGCACTTTGCTCCTCTGCCCGGAGCCAACACCAAAACTGGCATTACACAACCACAGCAAAATCGATGCACCATGCACATCCCCAAGGGTCTGGCACAAAAAACTCTGTGTAGCCTTGGAACATGGAAAGACCTACAGAGCTTGAACAGTGAGATGTCCCACCAAGAGCCACCCCATGTGGATGGGCCCTTGCCCATAGCTAAGGAAAGCAGAGCTCAGGCCATAAATGCCTGGCTACAAGACTGATGCTACAGGCAAGACTTTGGGATCTTTGATAATGGCTGGTCTTATAAGACACCAGACCTGAGAGTTACACACAGGAAAGGTTTATCTCAGAAGAGAAAAAGGGTTCTGGGGCAGGAATTGGCAGGATTCATTCAAAGGGTTTTAAACTAGATTCAAAGTGAGGTGGGATTCTTGCTAGGTGTGCACCAGTGGGGCAGAGCTCTGGTCTTGATGAAGACCATGAGGCCTCCCACCATCCTAGAGTGAAATCGGAGCACTCATCTTACTCCCTGAAATGCCTGTACACCAATGCACGCAGCATGGGGATTAGGAAGAAAGAGTTAGAAATCTGTGTTCAGTCAGGAGATTATGATCTGGTGGCAATTCTGTAATTCTGGTGAGACAGCTCATATGACTGGAATGTGGTCATGGATGGCTGTGTCTTTTTCAGGAGGGACAGGTTAACAAGGTGAGGTGGTGGAGTAGCTCTTTTCTCCTGGCACATCAAGGACAGGAAGGTCATTAGGGACAGCCAGTATGGCTTCACCAAGGGGAAGTCATGCTTGACCAACCTGATAGCTTTTTATGAGGGCAAAACTGGGTGGTTAGATGATGGCAGAGAGGTGGATGTGGTCTGTCTTGACTTCAGTAAGGCATTTGACACAGTCTCCCACAGCATCCTCACAGCCAAACTGAGGCAGTGTGGAATGGATGATCAGGTAGGAAGGTGGATGGTGAACTGGCTGCAGGATAGGAGCCAGAGAGTAGTGGTCAATGGGACAGAGTCTGGTTTCAGGCCTGTATCTAGTGGAGTGCCCCAGGGTTTGGTGCTGGGACCAGTCCTGTTCAATCTATCCATTGATGACTTGGATGAGGGATAAGGGTGCACTGACAGCAAGTTCGCTGATGACACAAAGCTGGCTGGTGTCACCAACACCCCAGTAGACTGTGCTGCCGTTCAGTGGGACCTGGACAGGCTAGAGAGCTGGGCAGGGAAGACTGTAATGAACTATACCAAAGGCAAGTGTAGAGTCTTGCATCTTGGCAAGAACAAGCCCAGGTAAAGGTTGGGGACTGACCTGTTGGAAAGCACTGTAGGAGAAAGAGACCTAGGGGTCCTGATGGACAGCAGGATGATCATGAGCCAGCAGTGTGCTTTTCTGGCCAAGAAGGCAAATGGCATCCAGAGGTGGATCAGAAGCGGGGTGGTTAGCAGATTGAGAGAGGTTCTTCTCCCCCTCTACTCTGCACTAGTGAGACCACATCTGGAGTATTGCGCTGCCCAGGAGGTTGTGGAGTCTCCTTCTCTGGAGATGTTTAAAACCCGTCCGGACATGTTCCTGTGCATGTTGACCCAGGTGAGTCCGTTGTGATGGGGGGATTGGAGTAGATGATCTTTTGAGGTCCTTTCCAATCCATAACGTTCTGAGATTCTGTGATCTTTTTGATTGGTGCACTCAGTTCTGACAGAGATTGGCTGTCAAGGGAGTCTTGCCTCAACAGATAGCATCACACTTTCACTTCTACACTACCGCCATTAAATACCTTGAACAAGTATAGACCACCCAGTAATCACACCTAGAAGACAGTCTCTGCACATACAATTAATGGCTTTATCCAATCAGGAGAGGACATTCTGTAGACTCAAGTATGGACACTCAAATGTGAGGCAACTGTCGACTCATTCTGTAATATGAGATTTTGAACAAGTGAGTGACAATAAGGGTTTCTCAGAATGTGATAAAGCCATTTGGGTAGATATCTGATACTCTTGATGAGAAGAGTTCAGCATTCTGAGCACAACACTAGACAGAATGAGTAGTAACAGCTAATAAGCTAAATAATCATAGAATCATAGAATCATTAGGGATTGGAAGGGACCTCAAAAGATCATCTAGTCCAATCCCCCTGCCACGGGCAGGGACATCCCACCCTAGATAAGTCTGGATAATGTTCTGGATTGGTAAATAATCCAAAAATGAAAGGACTAGGTCCTAAAATTTGTCTATCTGAGATAGTACTGAAGTGTTATTAACCCAAAAATTAAATAAAGTTTGTGTTACACTTTTCCCAAAAATTAATAACTTCAGTTAGTTGCAATTCTACCTCAGCATCTCTTTTTGAGTAAGGAAAACAAACTGGTAAAATAGTCTCTGAACTTTCACTGCAAGAGAATAAGAAATCATTTGACAGAAAAATGTGAACAGGACTAGAAATAAACTAATGAGAAGACAAAGGATCCACACCAAAAAGGCCACTGAAAGCATTATAGCAGTTAAACTGGAATTACTAATTCTGTTTGAATACAGTATCCAATGTTCAGGCATCTATGTTATATTTGTAAAGACTGCCTAAATGTTGAAGTTCTTTATGTAATAAATACCTAGCTGTGTAAATATTTCAGCATTAACCAATAAACAAATGAGATATTTTAACAGGTCTCCTATAATTCACTTATATTTATTTGAGATATATTTAAAATGAGATTGTATGTTAAAAAAATACAAAGTCAAGGGACATGCATAAGGCACTTAGATACTTACAGGGCCGGTAATAATACACTGAAATGTACATTGAAAAATACACAACAAGACAGATGTGTACCTAACACCATTGAAAAGGCACCTGTTGAGTTATCTTCACAGCACATGCAGTAAGTCAGATTTTGTCAGAAAGTGTAGATGTGCTTTGAATGACGTATCCGCTACCTTAAAGATACATCTTTAGAAGGATGTGAGGTTTTCAATAGTGTAGATCATTTATTCTCCAGAGAATATATTCTTTACTTGCAGAATGTTATCCATATATGAAGAGATACACTCTTCACTTGCATGGGAATAACAAATTCTGAAGACGGAAGCTGATAAATGTCTTTGTGGGTGGATAAGGTGTTGCAGCCACTGTGCCTGAACATTCTCAGGAAATAATTGCTTAAGCATTTGAAGTCAATTTTATTAAGGAGAATTCCCTTTGGCCTGAAGTATAATGAGGTAAGCAAAACTCTCATTTATGTGTGCTGCTAAGTCTCTGGATATGCTGTGAAACCACTGCATTTTAATGAAGACAACAGCAAGATCTACAGCTAGAACTTGAATTTTCAGGGAACTATATGGCACAGATATTTTATCCACAGTAATTAGGAAAGTAATATTTATTCTCATTTAACAGGTAAATATTTTAAAAAGTCCTCATCTGAAGAATGATGACATGCTAAGGCACAAAACCCCTTATCAAGTTAGACAGTGAGAGGCTTGTTCTCATGGACATATCCAAGACGTAGACCCTTATGATCCCTCAGATTTATAGGCAATATGACTTATATGGGATGGAACAATTTGCAGGTCAATGGTGCAGCCTCTCACTTACTGCATCCTCAACATAGGTGCACAAGATTTATCAGTGACTTTGGTCTCTGTGGAAGAAAGTATAAATAAAAGCCTTTCTGCACATCAATCCTTGGTACTTGGTACCTTATTTTCACACAGAAGCTCTGCGTTACTTCTGAAAGTGTAAGGTTAATTAGCCGAACAGGGACTTTGCTCTATCAGCTGCCTACCAAGCAGCCATACTTTAGCAGTAGGGCATCAAGTCATTTGTTGAGTATTACTTTACTGTTGGGTCCATAACAAAGGAATGTATAAATTAACCATCAGTTATGTGACAAACACTTTTGCAGTAGGAGTTTTGTCCCCTAGGAGTAAAGTATTTTAAACACTTTTCAGCTAGGAAAAGGTCACTTCCCTAACCTAAAGAATCAAACAGAATTTCTGCCAACTTTCCAACCTAAAACAAAGATCTTACTAGAACAAGAAGAATTTTTAAATAGTCTCTGTTCCTATAAAAGCTGCAAAAGGAATTAAGATCTACTGTAAGACACATGATGCACAAGATGTTTTAGACTATTCAACTGGATGTTTAACATTGAGACATTAGCAAAATACAGACATTTTCAGTCAGTCAAAACAAGGACATTTTGTAGGCTTTAAAAAGGTGTGCCTGCAAGTGTGGTTAGAAGTGTCAAATTGCTAATGTATAGTAGTGGAGACTGGGAACAGAAAGATCTGAAAGTAAAGTGACTGGAAAATACTGTGCGTAGCAGGCATTGTGTTTCCTGACTTTATGCTCTCACAACAATTGTGTGGTGTTTGGCAGCACCTAGAAATGTAATTATTGCTGGGAAGGCACACTTTTTTTTTTTTTTCTGGGAACCTGAATCACACGCTGTTCAGTCAGCAATATTTCAGAGAGTAGTCTGAGAAAATAATCAGTGCTCAGATATTATCAGTAGAACAACAGTGATCTTGCTAGAGCACTGATGCAATAATTACAGCTTTTGGAAACAGAAAGAGCATGGGTATTTTCTGCAGATTTAACTGCTACTGCTAGAATTGTTACTAGGAAAAATTTTCTGTAAACAACAGTGCATTCAGACTAATAAGAAAGTTTGAATCAACAAAATTACTAATGATGCACCATTTCTGTTTTGAATTTAGTAGAAAGGAACAAATATTCTCAAGGAATTGTCATTGGGGATAAGAACCTCCCTTCCGTGCACTGCCTCATTTTTAGCCAACCTGCAGAAAAATATTTCCTATGGGATCCTAAAATGTCTGTATACCATGGACAACTTCACTGCAGACTAAACCCTAAGTGCCAGACACCTACAGCAGAAGGAGCACTAATGTGGGATGAAAGTCCTTTTCTTTCCTGAATGCATTTATCAAGCACAGAAACATCTTGGTAGTGGGCTCATCTTTATCACATATTTAACATCAGGTTTTTTTTCCCTCGGAACTTATAACTTACAGTAATAGCAACAGAAATGGCATGCACAAAATGCAGAAAGATGCTATTCTCTTTATAATTTGTTATTCTTCAAGCTAGAGAGTTCTGATTGTGACCTGTGCAACAGGTAACCACAAAGAGCAGCAACAGTATTCACCCCTTAGAGATGCTGACACAGCCATCATGGAGACTAACACTGCTCATCAGAGGCCTGAATTTCTTAAGAAATTATGAGGATAAGAAATAATAAGACAGCTGGTCATGCCATGGAAGACAGTAATCTTGAAATATGCAATGCCAGTGCTTCTATTATACTATACATATGCTTTATACAGTATTCATAATAACTATAATATATACTATATTATTTTCTACTTCTGCAAGTTCTTGTCAGCACATGCATTAGAATAATTTAATCCTTCAGAGACATATAAGAACAGATATTCTATTTTATGAAGAAGAACACACCATATGACATGAAAAGATACATCCTGACCCTGATTGTTTAATTCTCACAGGAAAAGAATAACTATTCAGTAAGTGTGGTGAAGAGACAAGTGTTCATTGATACTTCTTTAGTGATTTCAGTTCCTGTTTAATGAATACTGACAAATTACACATGTCCCTAAAGTGTTTTCTCTTTTTTTCCCCTCTGGTATTCAAGACTGTATGAAGACTTGACCTTCTAGTTTCTTGCAGATATTTTTATACTTCTGTCTAATCAGCCTAATAGGAGGCAAGGGGAATGTCCCTTTTAATCTGTAGAACATGTGGCATATAAAGGTGTAATTGATAAAGACTGTGCCAGGAGCAGGATACAAGGACAGAGTGGAACAGGACAGTTTTTAATTCTTTCAGTCACCTTTGACTTTCCAGTTTTGAGAGTTTCTGAAATATAACACCTCAGAAATAAAGTGAAGCACCTGGGAAAAAAGTATGTCTGGAATAATAAATAAAAATAATAATTAATAAATCCACAGGACACAGTCTGAGAAGTGCTGAGGATCCAACCCAGGATTACCTACATCAGTACCTCAGAGACTATCAGTTCCTCTTTTCTCATCTTAGTACTTTCTCTATCAGTGTGGTGATCCTTCCTTGCACATGCTTTAGCTCATCAGAAAATAACTCGACAGAATTCCATATAGGCTGCAAAAATTGCATGTAGGCTGAATAAATGTAAAGTTTAATTTATCGTTCTCTTTAGATCAAATAATCAAAGAAAATCAATGCCTGAGTACTGCTTAACCACAAAGATCTCCACGGAAGACATTTAATCCCAATACCCAAGCCCAGCTGCACAACACTAGCCATGGCTCTCACGAGCAGCATTCTGCCACGAGATGGCAGAAAAGCTCAAACATTAACCTACATTTCTCGGGCTCTGTAAAATAGGGAGAATAATTGCTAATAAAATGCAGTGTTATTTTATAAAGTTTTTCTCCTGTGAGCATACACAAGGTATGCTAATTTGACCCATAACGTCTGTTCAGACAGATGAGTTAATTATTTACATCTCTGTAAGGGTGCCTGTCAGAGACCAAAGGAACTGAAAGAAACCCGTAGCGGTGAGACACAGTGGTCTGTTTCAAGGCATAGCTACGAATTTGCGGTAGCTACCAGCTTATTTTGAACTAAGATGAAGGTAGTGACATAACTGTTAAATCACTTTGGAAAAGACTGTCATATTATTACTTCATACCAGTGTTGTGACAGAGTCTAGAGACAATACAAGGTCCCATTGTTCTCATCCAGTTTTACAGAAATGCTTCTATGTCTTCCAGGACTTGATGTAAGTACAAAATGAGACTCAGAAAGTAGGAAGTCACTGAATTCAGAGGTATCAGAGAATCACAGAATTATTGAAGCTGGAAAAGATCTCTAAGATCATCGAGTTCAGCCTATGATCTAACATCACAACAGTCACCTAGAACATAGCACTAAGTGCCATGTCATCTTTTCTTAAACACCTGCAGAGATGGGTACTCCACCACCTCCCTGGCCAGTCCATTCCAATGTCTAATCACCCTTTCCATGAGGAATTGCTTCCTAACATTCAACCTAAACCTCACCAGCCACAGCTTCAGGCCCTGCCCTCTTGTCTTATCACTAGCTGCCTAGGAGAAGTGTCTGACCCCCACTTGTCTACAGCTTACCTTCAGGTAGCTATAGAGAGGGATAAGATCCCCCTTGAGTCTCCTCTTCTCCAAGCTAAACAACCGCAGCTCCCTCAGCCTCTCATCATCAGACTTTCCCTCTACTCCCTTCCCCTACCTCATTGCTCTCCTCTCGAGCAGCACCTAAATACCTTTCTTGAAGTGAGGGGCCCAGAACTGCCTACAATACTCAAGGTGAGGCCTCACCAGTACTCGGTACAGGAGGAGAATTACATCTCTAGTCCTGCTGACCACACTGACAACCAGCTGAACATGAGCCAGCAGTGTGCTCAGGTAGCATGAAAGGCCAGTGGCATCCTGGCTTGTATCAAATACCTATACTTACAAACATAAATAACCAAAAAATTTATTTTGCAACCCTATGTGCCTCTTCTCACTGTAGTCTTCAGATTTAACATTGTGGGTAGTAGACTAATAAACTTTTCAAATGCAGAAGACTCCTGATTTCACATAGGCTGTTATAGTGCTGTGGGCTTGTAGTCTTTTTTGGTTTTGATGACAGTAAAAGCCACTTTCCATGGCTGTCTACAAACTGAGCCCTTGAAGCATAAGATTTAAAAGCCTTCAGCAAGAGACAAAGCAGATTAATACTTACCTTGTATATTGCAACAAACAAACCCAGAGACTATGAATACAGTATAAATATGATCATAAAAAACATGGCTCAATCCTGTATGAGCAAATCCTGGAAAACCTTCTCCCTAGGCTAGTGGTAAATGAACAAATGAGAGGATGGGGCATAGACAAACCAGCAATCTCATGGGATCTAAGACCAAAAAGCAGCAGCCACAGAGGATTTTGAGACATGTTTTCATTTTGTCTAAACTTTTTGATTGAAAAGTCTAAACATTAGCAAATTTGTATGTTAGCAGACATTATACTCTTATAAGATACTCATAATACCTAGCAGTGAAGAATGTATATTCTTTCCAAAACACTGCACTTTTACTGAGTGTTTCACAGAGCCCAGAACACACAGGTTTTTGAGGGGATGCTTCATAGGGCAAGTAGACATAGAGCTGCTTAATTTATTCACTCACACAGCTACCCCCAGCACTGCTACCAGATTCCAATTTTGTCCATCTACCCCACCAGGCTACAGGCCGAGCAAAGCGTTGTTCCCCGATTCCCTTGGCTCCTGGGAAGCGAGCCAGAAGGTGGAGACACTCCATCACAGACATAGCCCCAAGCTGCTTGATCGAACCAGGCAGCCGCAGTGTGGTCAGGAATACGGGTAGAGCTCTGACCAGGAACTAAACATTTACCCTACAAAAGCATATTTGCGTCCTCATGCACATTGCAAATTGGGCAAATGTAGGTGATAAAGGCATTTGTGTTTTCCTTCCACTTTGAACATAAAGCATGCCTGACTCAGCAGTCAGTAAGGTGGACGCATCTGTGCACACTAATCTTAAGAGTTCACTCTTAACAAAGAATACAAAACTCTTCCTCTCTGAAGATTCCGAACGGACTTTAGATAAAAATGTTCTATAGCAATGTATTTTGCTTCTATCAGACTTATTCCACTTAATTTGGCTCACAAAGCATTGACTTTGTAACCATGATAGACTGCTGAAGTAGTGGGGATCATAAGGCGAGACAAGAGGAGTGTCAGTGAGTGATACTACTGGACCAGGTTGACAACATCCGAGGGCTGGAAAGTGAAAGGAGGGGAGCACTAAGGAAAGGTGTATTTTTCTGCTTCAGCCCCAAAATCCTTTACAGCAGTTGTGTCAGCCATACATGTCTGTCAGTAGGGATTCAGAGGTGAAAACACAGACAGACCAGTGCAGACATCCTCCACACACCAGCACAAAGCTGTGCAGCATTGCCACTCTGCATTAGCTGGAAAGCAGCTGCTGGAGCTTAACGCCATCAGGAGCAGAAACTACCTTTCACTACTGTAGGCACCTTAAACAATGATCCTGGCTTTTACAGACAGCAGATTGCCTTCAGGCATCATCTTTATCATTGTTTTGCTTTCTGCTGTGAAAGTGATTAAAGACAGTATTTGCAAACAAATACTTCCACAAAATACATGTTGTGTTTTTTTTAATTCAGTACAGCTGACATGAAACAAAAAGGCACAACCATGCAGCAGACAGGAGAGAAGTACAGCAGTACAGCTATACACACATGCCTTCTACTGGCATTAATCTGATTGCAAACTCTGCTTGCACTTGGCTGCAGAGTAACAGCCCCAGTTTTTATCTTTCTGCAGGGGCTGTGAATCAAGAATTGACAGGTCAGGGCACACAAATTGCTTTTGCCTTACGTATTAATACAGCAGAAAGGTTGAAGTGGCATTGCCAGTCCTGACTCCAAGGCTTTACAAGCCCACTCTGACCTTGACGTTACACATAATTTTAAGGCCCCAGTTGTTTGGCCATTTGTGGACAACATAATTAGGTTAATTAACCCTGTCCATTACATCACCTCTAAATCAGACATATACCTTTATACCTGAACAGAAGACTATTTATGCAAATTGAGGGCATGAGGAATGCTGTATAGGTTTTGCTTTGAAACATACTTCATGTACTCTGTCCACATCCACACAGAAGAACAGCAATGCAGGTTGCATCCCAGAGTTACAGGTTTGCCCTGGCTAACCTCCATTTAAAAATAAACTTAGCTAGCTGACTCTATGCAGATGTCAGGTTTGTTTTGCTATTACACTGGTATACATATAAATAGTTACGTATCGGAAATCGTATGTCTGGGATTAAGCCTTTTACACTTTACGCAGTGAACAACAGTAGCCTCAGCAACATAAGGGGATGCGCAAATACTGCAGATACCAGCACTTTGGTAGTAAAAACATCTCTGTAGAAAGGAATTTAAAGCATAAATGGGCTAACTGTATTGCACCTGGAAACATACACTAGTTTTGCCTGGTCACATGCACTGGTTCTGCAGTTTGAGCAATGACAGGAGGAAGGGAAATACCTGCTGGAAGAAAAATTGAAGCTAGAGAGAAAGTCTGCTCCACTCTAGTACATGGACATTTTCACTTTTTCAAAAGCTACCTGGTATTTCCGCATGAAAACTAAGGGGTTCGTGATCAAGGCCTGAGACTGCAAAGACAGTAGAGTCTGCTTTCCTCAGACACCTCCCTTCTGCATTCCCCTGAGACAGCATCATGTGCCAAGCCTCTAGGGGTATTATTGTTGTGAGTCAGTCAAGCAGTCACTGTGTGTCATTCAGAGCACCAGCTGTCGCTGTACAATAGCCTCCATTCCACCGAACAATAAATTAAATCTCCCCAAGTGCTCGCTGGGGTCTGCTCTGAGGCTTGCTATCACTTAACACGTGTTACTCCACACTCCACACACCACATGCAGGAATTCAAGGCTGAAATGCATGTTTCCCTTGTGTTTTTCATTTAAATACCAAATCCATAAGACTCTTTAGTGAAATCATGAGCTTGCAGGCAGGTGGACATAGAGAGATACAGAGCAAAGGTAACTCTACTGATGATTCCATCTGAAAGTCCTCTACAGAAGTTGATGACTGGCAGTTCTGCACTATGATTACTAAAGCACTGTCAATAAAAAAGCCACATTGTGTGGAGGAACCAATGTCTTCACTTTGTCCTTTGTTCAGCAGGGGAATCTACTTTCTTTATCAAGATCTGTGACATTTCTCACCTGAAAACCTCACAGCTTTTGAGAATGTATGTGTTCAAGATGGAGCATGAAAGTATTTATCTGAATAATCCTACACTACTTCTAGCTTATTCTAGAGACTCACAGCCCTCTCCACAACTCCTTCCTTCTGGCCAGCCAATTCCTTACATGACTTGTTGGCTTGCATGAGGCATGCACAGCACCATTCCATTTTCTTAACTCAAAGAAAGCTCTCAGATCTTCAGCATTAGGTACTACTTTGACCTCTTAAACTATGGCCTATGGTAATCGACATTCCTAGTTGTCTCAAAATCCCTTATACTGGTATTTAGCATGGTTTGAAAATCACAACATATTAGGGATTAGAAGGGACCTTGAAAGATCATCAGTCCAATTCCCCCACCACAGCAGGATCCCCTAGATCCAGTCGCGCACAAACATGGCCAGGCAGGTTTTAAACATCTCCAGAGAAGGAGAGTCCACAATTAGAAATTTATCATGAAGCATTATTCAACAACAGGGATTGAAACAGCCATCATTCCTATGGGATTGAAGTACCCTTCTGGCTGCTCTGCATGCCAGCAACCAGCAAGAACAGGCCTTGAAAGACCGGTGCTCAGTGTTCAGTTTCCTGCAACTTATTCTGGTTTTGGAGGCACTGGTCAGCTTTCCATGTCTTTGGACACCACAGGAGCAACAAACTGTTCTCCTTTGTTTAGCACTTTACACTGTTTACTGGCTACTGTCCCAAAAAATAACTAGAATGTTGAAATAATTAAGGTCATTGCTAAGTACTTGAGAAATTACCACAGGACACTGTGTAAGTGACCACTGGCTGAAATATGAGCTTTCTATGCAAGCTAGCCTATCTGATTCAGGACAATATGTCTTGAATCAGTAGGGCATGTTGTGGTCTTGCAAAAACAGAACTCCTTGACTTTTGAAAAAACAGACGTAAACGAGAATAAACCGATTTAGGAATGTTCATGTCCCTGTTTCCTTTAATCAAATGCAGCTCAGTTTAAATTCTGGCTATTGGTCATTTCAATTTGTGAAAAGTATTTTGAAGGATGATAAACTATTAATGTTATTAGATCTTTTATCTAATCATCTACAGGTATTCTGCTAGCTCTGCTGGTTAATAAAATATTTTAAATGAAGCACTCTCAAATAGGAGGTAGGAACATGCAATTAATTAAGCTTTTATTTCCAGATGGTTTGAACTGTAAAGGGATAAAAGAGAGCTAACTTTCAAAGACTCCTTATTTTATACTTAAATTAACTATTATGCATAATTCAGATCAATTTCTTTTGCTGAAATAGAAAGTTAGCTTCTAGCACCAGAAGTGGAACTGCTACTGTGAAAATATATTGAACATAGAATCATAGAATCCTTTACATTGGAAAAGACCTTTAAGATCATTGAGTCCAACCACTAAACTAACTGTACCAAGCCCACCACTAGACGTGTCTGTAAGCAACACGTCTACATGACTTTAAAACATATTCAGGGATGGCTGCCCTTACCTGGGTAGCCTGTTCCAATGCTTGATATCTTGTACTGTCAATCATTTCCAGCTTGGCACTGGAGCTGTAGGTAGGTCTGCCCACATGGAGAATTTCCTGGCAGTCTGTCCTCTGCTTTTTGATACACATTCTTAAACAGCATTACAGAAGAACTTCAAATAAGCTTCAGAAGTGAAAAAAGAAGTATGAACACCCATAGTTTAATCTACCATTATGACTAATTAAAGTGATTTCTTGCAAATTTTTTGGTAAGCAGTTGCCCAGTTTAGAGAAAAAATCTATCCATGAAAGCTAGATATACAAAACACGTGGCGGCAGATTACATGTAGCACTAATGAACATTGGAGGGAACACTCCTCTCAGAGTACTGTGTCTTTGCTATCTGTAAGGTTTCAGGAAAACAACATTTTCCCTTTTTTGTTAAAAAAAGGGTAAGAAGAAAATTGTAGTTTCATTAATCAGTGCTCCAAAGTTTCATCTGAACTGAAGATTTGTTCATTCCATTAGGAGTGCAAGAAGTCTCAAAAATACAAAGAAGGCTGAGATACTAATGATGATTCAGATAGAAAAGATACGAATTGGAAGTAATGAAAAAAGCAAAGAGCTGAGCAATGTTTTTAAGGTTATAATCCGTATTTTTTTACTATTTTTGCATTTCCAGTTACCAGTGGAATTTAAGTTTTTTGTTGTTTGTTTTGCGTTTGTTTGTTGGGTTTTTTCCTTTTTCTAATGTTGCCATTCTCTATTAGGATGCAGTCAAACCATCCTGGAGAGCAGAAGTCAGCAAGCTTCAAATTACCCAGTCCTCCCACAGCCAGATACAGAAACAGAGATGATGTATGTGCAGAGGGCCACTCTGTCCAACTTAAACCAAAGTCCATGAGCAAATACTGGTTTTTTGCAGTCCAAAAGGGCAAGGTTAAAGGAGATCTCCCATTCTCTTTGGTTTTGGTCAGAAGTTTCTCATGGTACTTGAGAGACTAATTTTTCTAGAACTGCCATGTTTTTACAGACTGATGTCAAGTCACGATTTTAAAAAAAATTCCCAACCAAATCTAATAATTTCAATACAAAGAAATAACAGCACTGAACTTAGCAAGAAATATGCTTCAAACAAAATACTTCACTGGTACAGCAAATTATTAGCAAGGAAATTCTGTGAATACTTTTGAGACCAAAAGCTAAGGGGTAAGATGGTATCCATACTGACATGACTTGGACAGGGTCCTTGATGTCAGAAATCAATAAAATAACTCTTCTACTCTCATATACTCAAGTGCTAAAGCCTTAGCACAACTTTATTCATAAGATTGTTGTCAGAGGTTTCTAATGTAGCATCTCTCCAAGTCAAAAAACAGATTTTTACACTTACTTAAAATTAGCTTCTTTGCTTGCTAAGTTGTTCTTCCCTGCTAATTCTGACAGCTTATACCTGAGCTGCTGCAGAGCAACAGAAGCAAAGCTACGTAATTAATACACTAGAAAATTAATTAACCTAGTGCTCTGTGAAGAGATTTGTTCTTGGTAACATGATTCTGAATAATCACTTATCCCTTGCTTTCCTTGAGTGAACAGTTTGCAAGCAGCAGCAGCTACTGCAGGCAGCTACATGACTGGTCCTTCATTCTTTCATGGTCATACCATATGGGAAATAATAACTTAAAAGGAGCCTAGCAGATGTTAAGGACACAGTACATGGCTGAGAATGCACAGATAGGCCCAGTCTGTTTCCATTAAATGAGTTATTTATGCTATATTTTTTTAATCTATTAATAAAACTACTAAGCAGTATTTCCACAGAGTTAATTGATTTTCTGAGATAGACTACCTTTCTAAAAAGTGGGGAGAAAAATTACAGGAGATCATGTTTTGATTCAGCTAGATTAGCTTTGTCTCTTCCCCCTCCCCCCAAAAGGGGGGAAGAGATCCTATTCAAACTTTAAATACATTAAAATTAGGATCTTTATTTTCATAACCCCTGCAAATTCCATTCCACTGGTCATTTAGAAAACATCTTTTCTGTTTTCTAAGATGCTGCTAAAATGCCCAAAAAAATGCATCTTGTGAAAAACAAGAAGATAACATTTTTAATCACTGTTTTTACAGTACTGTCATTCAGGAAGAGTTTCACAGAGGTCAGTGCTTGTCTAACTTGGTGTTTGGGCTGGCCCACTTCTTCTGTTTTTTGTGACTAAAGCAAATCCAGAAGCATTCTTTAAATTTTGATAAAATTATTTTCCCTGTGACTTCTGGTTACAGAGTTCTGTCTGTACATTTGTTTCATAGGATTAAGGTTACAAGGATTCTTCTGCTTTCAATAATCTTAAAGCAAATTAGGTAATTTATCCACCAGCAAGTTCATTTTTACACTGGTTTTACATGCTCCTCTTCATATCGAACACAGTAAATACGAATATTTTTTGTCTACCAAAGAGTAACTTAATCATACAGCCTGAAGTCAGTATAGTACATTTACAACACAGAATCAGAAACTGCATTTTTCAAAAATGGAAAAAAAATATTCTGCCTTCAACCAGTGTAATTTTCACAATGAAATAAAATGCTGAACTGTTCATCATGCAAAATAGCTAGTTGAGTTCTGTGAAGCAATCACAGTAATTCAAGAACTCAAGAATAGAACACCTATTTTAAAAAATGTGGAAAAAAAAAGGGTGACCTGGGGAACTACAGGCCAGTCAGGCTCTCTTGTGTGCCTGGCAAGATCATGAAGCAGATCATCCTGGAAACTATGCTAAGGCAAATGAAAAATAAAAAGGTGACTGGTGACAGCCAATACAGATTCACTAAGGGCAGATCATGCATGATAGAATCATAGAATCATAGAATCATAGAATCATTAGGGATTGGAAGGGACCTCAAAACATCATCTTGTCCAATCCCCCTGCCACAGCAGGATCACCTAGACCAAGTCACACAGGAACACATCCAGGCAGGTCTTAAAAGTCTCCAGTGAAGAAGACTCCACAACTCCCCTGGGCAGCCGGTTCCTTTGTCACCCTTACTGTGAAGAAGTTCCTTCTGATATTTATGTGGAACCTCCATGTTCCAGCTTACACCACTTGCCCCTTGTCTTATCATTGGACGGCATTCAGAAGAGCCTAGCTTCATCCTCCTGACACCCACCCTTCACATATTTATAGACATTAATGCAGTCACCCCTCGGTCTCTTCTTCTCCAAGCTAAAGAGATGCAGCTCTCTCAGCCTTTCCACACAAAGGAAGTGTTTCACTTCCTTCATCATCTTTGTGGCTCTGCGCTGGACTCTATCCAGCAGTTCTGTATCCTTCTTGAACTTAGAGGGCCCAGAACTGGACACAATACTCCAGATGTGGTCTCACCAGGGCAGAGTAGAGGGGGAGAAGGACCTCTCTTGACCTGCTCCCCACCCCTTTTCTGATCCACCCCAGGATGCTGTTGGCCCTCTTGGCCACAAGAACACACTGCTGGCTCATACTCATTCTGCTGTCCACCACGACCTCCAGGTCCCTTTCTCCTACACTGCTCTCCAACAGGTCAGTCCCCACCCTATACTGGTACATGGGGTTGTTCCTGCCCAGATGCAAGACTCTACACTTACCCTTGTTATACTTCGCTACATTTCTCTCTGCCCAGCTCTCCAGCCTGTCCATGTCTCGCTGAATGGCAGCACAGTCTGCTGGGGTGTCAGCAACACGACCCAGCTTTGTGTCATCAGCAAACTTGCTGACAGTGCACCCTAATCCCTCATCCAAGTAATTAATTAATCTATTGAATAGGACTGGTCCCAGTACGGACCCCTGGGGGACTCCACTAGATACAGGCCTCCAACTAGACTCTGTCCCATTAACCACTACTTTCTGGCTTCTATCCTGCAGCCAGTTCATGATCCACCTCACTACCTGATCATCCAGTCCACACTGCCTCAGTTTGGCTGCGAGGATGCTGTAGGAGACTCTGTGAAATGCCTTACTGAAGTCAAGATAGACCACATCCACTGCTCTGCCATCATCTATCCACCTGGTTATGCCCTCATAACAGGCTATCAGGTTGGTAAAGCATGACTTCCCTTTGATGAAGCCATGCTGACTGTCCCTAATGACCTCTTGTTCTTGTGGTGCCTAGAGACAGCTTCAAGAATAAATTGTTCCATCACCTTTGAGTGTTGGAGGTGTAGCTGACCAATCTATAGTTACCTGTGTCATCCTTCTTACCCTTTTTGAAGAATGGAGTGACATTTGCTATCCTCCAGTCCCTGGGCACCTCTCCTGATCCCCAGGACTTAGCAAAGATGGTGGAGAGTGGCTTAGCAATGGCTTCCGCCGTCTCCCTTAGTACTCATGGGTGCATCCCGTCAGGGCCCCTGGGTTTATGTACATCCAGCTTGCTCAATTGATCCCTAACCCAGTCTTCATCAAGCAGGACAAACACCTCTTTTGTTCCAACATCCTCTGTGGTCTCAGCTGTATGGGGCTTGTTATCAAGATGCCACCAGTAGTACAGACAGAGGCGAAGAAGGTGTTCAGTATCTCTGCTTTCTCTGTATCCTCTGTCTTCAGAGCACCCACCTCATTCAGCAGGGGGTCTACATTGCCTCTAGTTTTAGTTTTACCTGCAATGTTTTTGAAGAAGCTCTTTCTGTTGCCCTTGACCACTCTTGCAAGGTTTCATTCCAAGGAGGTCTTGGCTTCCCCAATTGCATCCCTACATCTTCTGACTAGAGCCTTATAATCATCCCAAGTAGCATGGAAGGCAGAGGGGTTCTGGGGAAGGGGCCCACCTAGGTGTGTGCTGTGTGGTGGGACATGCTGGGTACTCTGGGGTCTACTGGGTTACAGCAGGATGAGTGGGAATGTAATGGGGATCTTGGGGAAAAGTGCAGGGGTGTTTCTGTTGGGCATCACAGTGGGGTGTACTGGAGCACATTGGGATGTACTGGGGCCCACTGAGGTGCCTTCGACTGCTGGGACCATGGGAAGGTTGGAGTCTGGGTCCAGTAGAATACATGGTCCCCACCTCAGCCCTCTTCTCTCTCCAGACATCAGATCATCCCTGTAAGGAGACCAAGAGACCTCACCGGTCACTGTGATGTCCCCAACTGCTGCAAGGGATGGAAGGACCATCCTCATGAATAACCTGGCTGTCCATGGCTTGGACAGGCACATACTCTGCTGGGTGGAACACTGGCCAGTCCCAGAGAGTTGTGGTCAATAGAGCTAAATCCGTTTGGAGGCCAGTCATGAGTGCTGTCCCCCAGGGCTCAGTGCTGGGGCCACTCCTGTTCAACATCTTGATGTGGGGATTGGGTGCACCCGCAGTAAGTTTGGAGACATCACCAAATTGGTTAGAAAGGCTGCACAGGGGGACCTTGACAGACTGCATTGATGGGCTGAGAATAGTTGTGTGGGTTTCAATAGTGCCAACTGTTGGGTCCTGCATTTTGATCACAGCAATCCTCTGCAGCACTACAGGCAGGGGACAGGGTGGCTGGAGAGCAGTGTGGCAGAGAAGGACCTGGGTGTTCTAGTTGACAGGTGGCTGAAAAGGAGCCAGCAGGGTGCCCAGATGGCCAAGAAGGCCGACAGCATCCTGGCCTGGATTAGAAACTGTGTGTCCAGCAGGAGTAGGGAGGTGATTGTCCCCTTGTATTCAGCACTGGTGATGCGGCACCTTGAGTACTGGGTACGGTTTTGGGCACCTCAGTCCAATGGAGACATCGAGGGGCTGGAGCAAGTGCAGAGGAGGGCAACGGAGCTAGAGAAGACCCTGGAGAATCCATCTGATGAGACTGAGAGATGGAGAGTTGGAGCTGTTTAGTTAGAGGAAGAGGAGGCTTAGGGAGACCTCATTGCTCTCTATAACTATGTGAAAGGATATTGTAGAGATGTTGGTGCTGGTTTCTTCTCACAGGTGATTAATGACAGAACCAGAGGGAAGGGCTTCAGGATTCAACAGGGGAGGATTAGATTGGACATCAG
>JAOXOE010028244.1:0-16527 GCA_028565055.1 Phoeniculus purpureus | reverse complement strand
CCCAGGATCCTTTTCCCCCTCTGGGACAAGTGCATCCCATCAGTTGTTTGCAGCTCTGGTGCCTTGTAAACCGAGCCATGATCGTGGAATCCAAATCCCTGTTGATGACACCAGTCCCAGAGCCATAAATTGAGCTGTTGGCTCTTCCTAAATGTTCCCTCATCCATTGCTGATGTTAGAGGGATAGAGAAGACCACTTGAGCTCTTGATCCCTTTAGTAGTTGCCATAAGTTCCTGAAATGTCTTTTAATTGATCGTGAGCCTCTCATTGTTGCATCATCACTACTCACTTGAAAGACCAGAAGTGGATAGTAGTCTGAAGGATTCATGAGGTTGGGAAAAGTGTTCCTAACATCCAGCCTAAAACTTCCCTGGGACAGCTTCAGGCCATGCACTCTCATCCTGTCGCTAGCTGCCTGGGAGAAGAGCCCGACCTCCACCTAACTACAACTTCCCTTCAGGTAGTGTGGCAGAACGAAATATCAAATAAGTAGCCAATAAAGAACTCAAGGTTATGCTAGAGCTAATAGGACATAAGCCCTGGGAGAATTGAAGGAATGTGCTGCCATGGAGACAAAATTAGAAGAAGAAAAGGCACAAGGGAAGACTTACAACATGGGAACCGCTGGCACCTGGGTGTAGGGGGATTGGAAAAGGGTTGTAAAATATGTAAACTCTGCTTGCTTGCTAATTAATCTTGCAGATGCAGAATAGTATAAAAAAGCTTCACGCAGAAGCTTTCACCGTGAAAGCAGAGTCCATGTCATCTGCCACTGCAGTGAAGAGTGATAAAGTCCCCTCTGACTCTCCTCCAGGCTGAACAACTCCAATTCCCACAGCATCTCCTCATAAGACTTTCTTTCCACTAGTTTTCCCAGTTTCTCTGCTCTCCTCTGGACCTGCTGCAGCACCTCAACATCTTTCTTGAAGTGAGGGGCCCAGAACTGCACACAGTACTCAAGGCCTCACCAGTGCCCAGTACAGGGGGAGAGTATAGGGGGAGAGTGTCTCCCTAGTACTGCTGACCACACTATTCCTGATGTATGTTAAGATGCCATTGGCTTTTTGGGCCACCTGGGCACACTGCTGGCTCATGTTCAACCAGTTGTCAACCTGTACACCCATGTCCCTCCATGCCAGGCTGCTTTCCAGCCACTCATCCCCAGTCTATAAATGCATCGAGTTACTGTGGCCAAAATGTAGGAGCCTGCACTTGATCTTGTTAAAACCTCATCCCATTGGCCTCTGCCCATTGACACAGTCCAGATCTCTCTGCAGTGTCTTTCTACTCTCTGGCAGATCAACACTGTCCCCCAAAATTGGTATCCTCCACAAATTCCTAAGGATAGGTTTGATCCCTTCATCCAAGTCATCAATAAAGATGTTGAATAGGACTGGGCTCAGTACTGATCTCTGAAGGACACCACTGGTCACTGGACATCAAACAGGTGCAAGCACTATGTACCACCACTCTCTGTGCCCGTGTCCTGGGTTAAAACCAAACAGAAACATAAATAAAGGCAGCCAGGTCTTGAGGGTGATCTTGGATAGAATTTGTCGGGAAATGGAGCAGCTTAGGGAAACAAAAGAGCTTTATTTGATCTATGGCTATGCATAGAAAGAAGAAATGCTCAAGCAAATTAAAACACACGAAATACAAATCCCATCACAATGCTATTACACATATTCTGAGAAAAAATGGTCAAAGAATTATGTAAGTGCTCTTTTGATTCTGATTGGATTCCCTGGGGCAAGGGACACACACTCTGCAGTAAAAGGGGAAGGGCCACCCCTAGAACACCTGAGATCCTAATTTTCCCCAACACTCTGCCAAAGGTTAAATAGTTACAAGTCTTTTCCAGCTTCTTGCACACACAGTTCCGTAAGCTGAACAAACCGTTCTCCCACTTACTCAAGCATCCCCAGTTTTACCAGCAGCAAAATGACAGTCATTTTCTCCTCCTGCTTTTCAAGGGATCAAGGATGGCTGCAGCTGCATGGCCGGACATGTGGTGAGCACACCATACCAGTAGCCACATGGCAAAGTCAGCAGGGACCTCCCCTCTCCTCCTCTGCACCTTTGGGGCTTTTCCTCTTTAAGGTTAGCTCACTGCTCCAACATGTCCAGGCTTGTGGTGCTCAGGGTAGCTCTGTTTCACTTGATGCAGGGAGGAATCAGCATTGGTGGTTTCTCATTGTTTGCCTGCCCGCCTTGCAGCGCAGGCCGGGGAAGGGCTTTCTGCCAGCACAGTTCCATAGCTCTAACCACAGATGAAACACACTGCCACTGTGCTTGGCTGTAGCCAAAGCCGGATCAGCGCAGGCAGGACTGGAAAGACTCTGCCCTATTCTATCGGCTGCGTCTCAGCCCAAGCACAGGTGAGCGGGGACAGGGTGAAGGCCATCTGGGTCAGGGGTGGCCTGTCTGCCTCACAGGGCTCCAGGAGAGACTGCACATCCCTGAGCAGTCTTTTATCAGGGTACAAGGTAGATGGGAACGCCCCTGGCACTTCCATCTAAAGCAAACACAAATCCCCTTTCAGAACCCTCTCAACCCTTTGTTTCAGCCCTTGGGTGTTCTTGGTGCTTTCAGCAGCTGGAGGCTTTTGTCTACACAAATGGCCTATTAAGGAATAATAACCTAGACCGATAGCTCCTAAGGAGTCAGCCTCCAGCAGCAAAAAAAGGGCTATCTGGGATGAGGGTTATCTTTCTGCCTCCTTTACAGTCTAAAATGTAACCTATTATTTTGGGAAAAGGAAAGGAGAGGTGAAACCAAAGCCTTTTTTTTTTTTTTCTAACCCAGAACATCCTGGTCATCCAGCCAGTTTTTAACCTAGTGGAAGGTTCATCTGTTCAAGCCATGGGCTGCCAGCTTTTCCATGAAGATGCTGTAGGAGACTGTGTCAAAGGCTTTGCTGAAGTCTAGGTAGACCACATCCAGAGCCTTCCCTTCATCCACTTGGCAGGTCACCCAGTTGTAGAATGAGATCAGACTGGTTAGGCAGGACCTTCATTCCCTAAATCCATGCTGGCTGTGCCTGATCTTCTGATTACCTTGTACATGCCTGTTGATGGCACTCAAGATGACCTGCTCCATAACCTTGCCAGGCACTGAGGTCAGGCTGACAGGTCTATAGTTCCCTGGATCCTCCTTCCAGTCCTTCTTGTGGATGGGCACACTGGCAAACATCCAGTCATCTGGGACCTCCCCAGTTAGCCAGGACTGGTGGTAAATGATGGAGAGTGGCTTAGCTAGATCTTGTGCTAGCTCCTTAAGCACCATGGAATGAATCCTATCCAGACCTATAGACTTGTTGGGATCTAAAAAAGCGAAAGGTCAGAGGTGAAACCTGCCTTGTAAAGGAATCATTGCATTGGAGCACACTGAGCATATGTATTTGTGCACTAGAAGAAACATCTGAGTTAAGCACTAACGATGCAGTAACCATCACCCCTTTCTGCATTGTGTGCTCATACAGCGAGTTTTGCTACAATTATTGTAGGCAATAAAGCTGAAGAAAGTGGAAGTTTTACTATAATTATACAAACAGTATCAGTAATATGCACAGAGGTCACTCTAATCCCATTAAGCTCTGTGGTAACAGCCATCAAGTTTGCAAAGAGGAGTACTAACTTTTCAGGAAGAAACACCAGTAACTCATGATAAAAAGATGGTATGGGCGGAGGAATGGTCTCAACCCAAGAAAGCAAACAATTACGTTATGTTCCAGCTCACACAAGTGTACAACTTAGAATTTTGCATAAGATTGCAATTGCACGCTCAAGACAAACCATCCTTGATTGTGATTCTGAACAAAAGCCAAGGAGATTGCAGTAGGTGTACATTCAGTGAGCTGGTGTGGTAAGACAGATTGTCAAGGCTGACATATGACTAGCGTGATATAAAGCTTACAAGGTAACTAAGTCACAACCATAAACTCTACATACATTGAAGTAGTGTATCTATGCACAACACTGCCATTACGAGAAAGGCAATTTTAGTTCCTGACACAGGCTGCTTCATTCGAAATTTCAGAGGAAGCTAAGACTTACTGTATAGCCTCATAGTACAGAACAGGCCCCAGTGAAACACACAGTGCACAGCAGGACAAACAAATTACGGTGCAGGAGCTGGAAGGCAACAGGTCTTGAACTTATATAACATAGAAGCATTGCTATTTCTGAGAATTAGCTGTGGTAATGTTGGAGTTCAATTGGGGGCCTGCAGACATTCAATTAGATTTGATCCCAAGGGTTAAATTAAGACACAAATGAGGTCAGATGCTGTCAATCAGTTGCCTTTATTATTACTAAGAGTCAAAAAGAGGAAAAGAGCAATAGAAAAGCCATCACCGTAGGGTGGTCTCACGGCATCCTGTGGATCCATCTTCAGTTGGTCTTTGGCAGTGGATGATCGCAATTACCAGTGCTGACCCAGTGAGTTCCTGGGTTGTTGTCAAGGAGCTGGTCCAGGGGGATTCAGGGATCAGGCCAATGTCCAAACATTGTACACCTGCACAGTTCATTGCTTACTGAGTTGAAAACCACAAGCCATCCCAGTTTTTCTGCAGTTGTGTTTCTCTTACCAGGGCTACATTTGGACAAGTCTTGAGTTGGAACCAAGAGACTTTGAGAAAGTTCAGTCCCTAACAGGTAAACACATGACTCAAAGCATAAAAGACAGTGGCTTTGGTGACAAAATACCCTCCCTCTTCACTTGACTCCGAGAGCATAGGAATCATGCTCTATACACTCAAACATTGACTGCCCACTTAACTCTGTGTAGTCTGTGTAAATCTGTAGCCAGAAAACAGTTTTGACAGTTACTACCTCAAAGCACAAGTCAAACTAAGATGACCTCCAATCAGAAAGGAATCTTGCTCTTTATTGAAATATTTTTCTTACAACAAACCAAAATAGAAGCAGAGTTTAATAAACCCTCTGCTTCAACAAGGAACAACTGGATTACATATTAAAACGTTACAAAACAGTGTAATAAAATAAAAAACCAGTGATTTCTGCAGCATTTTTGCAATAGTCGTGACTTGGGCCATTCTTCATCCACCATCCACAGCAATCAAAAAACCAGTTTTTTTGGTAATCCTGAAAAGTGTAAAAGACATTGTTACCAAACTAAAGGGGTCCATTTCCCTCTGCAGGGTCTTAGTATTCATTGATTACCATTGAGATAGTTTCTGCTGTTTGTTGCAACAGCAGTACCCAGTAACTTTTTCAAGTGAATCTAGAAAATGTGTCAAAATGAGAGCTCACTTGAATCAGCACAGGTACTCCAAATGAGTCTTAAATCCTGTAATTAAATGTCAGCTGTATTTGGGATACCTGTTGTATTTCTCTTTTATGGTATAAAGATATAGCTAGTTAATTTCACTTTTAAACCTAAGAAAGGTTTTCACTTTTAAACCTTTTAAGACTTAACCCTACCACACCACAAATAATGATCTCTTAAGTGCTGTTACTACCCAGCAGTAAGCTGTCTGCAAAAAGATAACAGCCCTTTTAGTGTCTGCCTCGTTGTTTAACCATGTATTTGTTTCGTATCAGCTTCATATCATGCAGAGTTTTGTTCCCGTGTAAACGCAACTCTTATAAGTTATTTTTCCTGGCAGCCAGCCCACCATGCCAATGTATTATAAGAAGGTACCTATCAGTAATCACTCAATCCATTCTGCTAAGCTACAGAGTGCTACTTCAACAGGGCTAAGGGAAAGAGAATGTGCTGTGCAGCATTCAAGGAAAGACCAGTTTAATGCAATGAAACTTAACGTATTTGAAATTACTTTTGCACATTTCTATCCTCAATGGCAATAGAAACATGCTATACTTCAACCTGTATTAAAATGAAGACTGTAGGATTGCCACTACAATATTCAGGTTTTAGCTTCAGATGATGCCATGTAAGGATGTCAGATAATATCCATAAACCCTAACCTGCTGGTTTGCTAGTTCTAACATTGGTTCTCTCCTTTAATGTTTGCTGTCACTAGAAGATCTACCTTTGAGATACTCTGGTTCTATCAGTCTAGCTAAGGCATTAACTGAACATAATGGAAAATCCACAACAGAAAATCCATGATGTTTTCCACTACATGGAAATGATATCACTCTTTGTCCTGATGCTCAGATACCTCTAAAAGTAGTGTGAAATGCAAGTCTCAAAACCTCTGCCATTTAACACTCAAGTCTGACTTCCTCTCACTGAGGATGGACATTCAAGCACTTAATTGTTATGGCTTGATACAGCTCTTGAAACTCTGCTTATTGTCAAATGTAAATCTTCAAATGGGTACATCACAGAACTCAGGGAAGCATTTCTTCCTCTTCCCTCTTTATCCATCAGATACCAGCCAAGTTTTTAGGACATCTGAAACACTGATCACAGACCCTCATCATACCATTGCAAAAGGAGATAAAAACTTATACTACCCATGCAGAGAGCATGCAAATAGTCAACTGCTTACATTTTTTAATTAGAATTTTAGAGATAGTGAACTAATGCATTTTGACACAGACTAAGAAAAAACCAAGTCAAAGTGCCTAAAACGTAAGTTAAAACTGTAATAATGTAGCTGTGTCTCTGAATTTGAGAGGAAATGCACTTTCATGAGAGCATCTCCATCCCGAAAAAGATGTCTTTCTTGCATGAAAAGAGAGTTTTATACTGGCAATAACAAAATGTTGATGCTAACCTGTAGAGGAATATCTCATAGAGAATGGACATGTGAGCAATCCCAGCTGTGTGAACTTAGCCGGAGTCTGAGCTAAGGGCTTTAAAGCCTGCTCAAAGAGTTTCTGAAGGTCAGTGATGTGCAGGTTTGTGAGAGAGATGGCACGTAGAAGAGAGAACAACAACTTGTGGAACGAAAACTAACTATCACACGAACAGTGCGTGGACAGACATACTTAACCAATAGCAGTAGCTTTTAAGATGTATGGACAGATGTGCTGTACCAATCAGCAATGCACTCGTATTGCATGGACCGCCCGGCTGTGTATAAAAGGGCTACACTGACGCTTAATAAACAGCATTTGCTTGATCATACTGATCGTCTCGTGTCTGTCCTTTTCGTACTCCCGGGACTAACCTTACAGCTCTATCCAGCATATTCCAGCTGTTAAGAAGAACAGCTCCAAGTTTAAGAACCTGTATTTACTGCTACTAGAAGGACTGAGTAATTTAGTGTCAGATACAGGTCTTTAGTACTTTTCATAGAATCATAGAATTATTAAGGTTGGAAAAGACATCCAAATCATCAAGTCCAATCATCAACCCAAAACCACCATGCCCACTAAACCATGTTTCCAAGTGCCACATCTACACAGTTTTTGAACACCTCCATTACCTCCCTGGAACAACATCTGACCACTGTTCCAGTGAAGAAACTTTTTCTAATGTCTAATCTAAACTTCCTCTGGTGCAACAGAGGTTGTTTCCTCTTGTCCTGTCACTAGTGACTTGGGAGAAGAGACCAACCCTCACCTCTCTATAACCTCCTTTCAACTAGTTGTAAAGAGCAATAAGGTCTCTCCTCAGTCTCCTTTTCTCCAGACAAAACAAATCCAGTCCCTTTAGACCCTCGTCATATGTCCTGTCCTCTAGCCCCTTCACTAACTTCACTCCTCTTTGGACATACTCCAGCAACCTCAGTGTCCTACTTGTACTGAGGTGTCCAAAACTGAACACAAGACTCTATTTTCTTGCTATGAAGATACGAAGTACATGCTACTGCCTAGGGAAGACTGGAAGCTCCATACAGAAGCAAATAATAGGGACTACCCTTGTCTTCTAAAAGGGTCACATAAAAGTGCTCTAAGTCCCTTACCTAGAGTGATCTTAACAGTTAGTCTGAGAGAGCAGAAACCTCTCTTCTAAACTCAACTTCCATTCTCCACTGTCATTTGAAAGAATACCACACTTTTCCTCTTTCTTGTCCCTACACCGGTTTTTTAAGTGATGTAAAGTTATTTTCACTTAAGTTAAGAAAAAGTTGAGACGAAGTATAAAGGGGATCATAATACCCTAAAATTTACTGGCTAGTACTACACTCAGCTACAGAAATTAACGGAATTAGGTATTTCTTCTAACAAATAGACTCCTAAACATCCAAAAGATCCTTTATTGTACCAATTCTGCCAGAAGACAGAACTAAGATTTAGCTAGTGCCCAAGGGATCTAACTCCATTCAGGATGGTTCTGTTCCGAAAGGCTGAAGTATCACATTCTCTCTGAGCCAACACCTGTTCTAAACCAGGTGAAACATCAATAGATTACCTTGATCATCTCCTTCTTCTCTTTTCCTTTTGAAATTTATAAGTGCATTTTGTTGCTCCTTTATAGCTTCCGCAGGACAGTTGGGTCTTGGCAGCTGATTGCCTGGAGTGGGTCCTGGCCGGTTAGAGAAATACTTGTGTTTCAATGCCTTAAAGGAATAAAAATAACTAAGTAATTAGTATAAAGCCAGAATAGATATCAGAACACATCTATAAAGAGTTTATAATGAAAGCACTTCCAATGGGGACTTCCATGCTACTTGAAGACATTTACAGTAGAAGGTGGATGTGGGGCAATCAAGATTTTGTTTCCCATGAGTACCCACAATGCTTTCATATATAAGCCAAGACGTAACATTATTTTTAAGTAGTTCTATGACATCCTGAACAAAACTCTAGCTTAAACAACATTAAGTTTCAGCTCTGAAGAACATACATACTGAACAGGCAGATAAGGCAAAAGGATAAAGAAGAAAGCAAGAGTAAAGAGAGACTAAAAGAATACATCCAAAGGATCTAGACACTAGCTGTTTTGCTAGCTCTTAATACAGGTCTTTCCCTGCAATTTCTTGCTGTTTCTGTGCTGTTTCTACACTGTAAACTGTGAGAAAAACATAGATTGAATTAGAGTAGAAGACAAACACAAGCAAGCAGGGTTAATTTCATGTAATGAAATTACATACTTTATATTTTATGAATTCCACAGCTTAAGGTTAAGGAAAAAAGTAGTTAAGGAAAAGAGGATAAGCTGTCTCTTAAGAAATCATTACTTTTGCTAATGCCGGTTATATGGCATTCAATGCCAGGTATCAAGCTAATAGAGAAAAACACAAGTTGTTTCCTGCCCTAAGCTGTGGCATTGTTGATAAAAACACTAGACTAAAAAAATAATACATATCAAATAGTCAAGTCTCCGTATTACAATGTGTCCTGTAAAGTTTTTTTTATACCTACAAATTAGTACAGAGTTTGACCAAAGAGTAACACAACTAACTATTTGGAAACTTCAAACATAAGTTCCTAAAGACGGTGACCAAAAGTCTTGAATGTACTCCAAAAAAATTATGTATAACATGCACTAATACACTGGACTGGGATCTGTCTTGTCTAACAAGCAATGAGGAAGTCCTGGCCTGAAGATCATAGAATCATAGACACATTACAGTTGGAAGAAACCTCCAAGACCACCAAGTCCAATAGTTAACCCAGCTAAACCATGTTTCACAGCACCACATCTACTCATTTTTTCGGTGACTCCATTACCTTCTTGGGCAGCCCGGTCCAATACCTGACCACTCTTTCATTTAGAAATGTTTTCTAATGCCCAGTCTAAATCTCCCCAGTACATTTTGAGGGCATTTCCTCTTGCCCTATCACTGCTGACTTGGTAAAAGAGACCAACCCCCACCTCTCTACAACCTCCTTTCAGGTAGCTGTAAAGAGCAATAAGGTCTACCCTCAGACTCATTTTCTCCAGATTAAGCAACCTCAGTTCTCTCAGATGTTCCTCATAACATCTGTCCTCCAGGCCCCTCACTAGCCTTTCTTTGGGCAAGTTCCAGCACCTCAGTGTCCTTCTTGTGTTGAGATGCCCAAGACTGAACAAAACACTCAAGATGACACCTCACTAGCATTGAGTACAGCACATGATTTCTCTAGTCCCACTGGCCACATGATTTCTGATCCATGTCAACACCTCCAGGTCCTTTTCCACTGAACAGTTTCTCCAGACACTCTTCCCCAAGCCTATAGCATTGCATGGAGTGGTTGTGCCCAAAGTGTAGGACATAGCACCTGGCCTTGTTAGACCTCATACAATTGACCTTGGCCCACTGATCCAGCCTGTCCAGGTCTCTCTGCAGAGCTTTCCTACCCTCCAGCAGATTGACATACCCATCCAGTTTTCTGTCATCTGCAAACCTGCTGAGGGTACACTCTGGGGACAGTGTTGTTTCTTGCATCCTTCCCTAGCAGTGTAAGGTGATGGAAATACAGTTTTACACTGACAACTGCTATATGTTCCTCACAGCTGAAAGCCATATTCTGAAGTAGAATATTCTGCAGGATTTTTATTCAAAATTGTTCCTTTATCCCCATCAAGGAGTAGTGACATTGAGATCACTTTCACCCGAGTGTAATGGAAAAAGATACTCAGATTACAATCTTGATTTAAACATCACAGAATTCCATATTAAAAAAGAATTTTAAAAGTTTAAACTAAATTGAAGAAGAGACTGAATTAAGTCTGGATGAAAACTTTTCAAACCCAAATAAGATATGTTATATCTTGAGTGCCAAGATTTGACTGAATTTTGATTGTCAAATATTGCGACTGTTGGAAGGCCATGACTTATACACCTTTTAATTGTCTGCCTTTGCTCTGCACTGGGAATGGAGTCGATCAGGCAGCATTATTCATGACTTTCAGAGTTCTCTCTATAAAACACAGAAATCTGTTTCTAGCATTTCACAGATACAGCTATATGACATTCCATTTAAACCTGGCTTACTCAAAATACATGTATCTGACAGTAAGTTAATGAACACTAGGACATAATGCAAGTGTACTATACCTGTGTAGCTGTAAGCCTTGTGCAAGGATTAAAAGTAAATAAACCTTGAAGAAGACTGAGCAAATCATCACCAGCTGCACTGAAGATATGCTGAAGTGGCATTCCAGGGAAGGACTTAAATGCAACATAATCTGGAAGACTTGTCATCCCCTACAAAGATCAAAAATGGAAAGTATGTTCTTCAAGTTTGAAAAGTTTGAAAGAATTCAGCTTTTCACTTCATGTGTTTTGTCTTTCAAGAGAAATAATCTTCCAAAACATCTTGCTAATACTGTCATCAAAATAAAATTAGTGTAGGAATAGTAGGTCATAAAGACTACTTCAAAAAAAAGTGAAACTGTTGCAGTTGTTTTGCATTAACTTTAGTCCAGGCTTAGTGAATTGAGTGATTTACTATCATCTTGATCCAGATAATAATACTACTGATTTGTATTTGTTACTGCACCATTATTCTCAGATAAGCTGTTTATCCCTAAACCTATTGGTCTGGTGTCTGTTACTGTATCTGACTCTATACTTAGTTGGGCCTCCTCTGATGTCGTAAGTGGGATACAGTACACAGCATCATCACATGCGTCAGACTTGTAGTGGGCTCCCTAACTGGTTGTTTTGCCCCTTTTACAGACAACAGGTTCTGTGATAGATGGACATACCTGTTTCCTTTCCCTAGCTGCTTAATGATAGAAATTCAGAAAGATAAAAACATGAAGGGGAAGTTACTCTGCTTTTTCTTTTTAGCTCACTTCTCAGAAATACTGAGCACGATCTAACTGAGGCTAAAGCCTGAGCTTTCTCCTTACAAAGAAATTTAGCTTAAGCTCAAGCAGGATACTCAGCCTGCGTTAAAAGATAGGACTTGCCGCTGTCTGCATTGTAATTGTGCAGGCCTGTCTGCAAAAACTAGTGCCTTGTAGTCCCTCTGGTGGCAGCACCTGCCTGAGAAAAACTTGACCAGTAGCCAAAGGGTACAGAAAAGGAAATTTCTGCAACAAAAATGTACAAAGATGTATACATTGAACAAGATGATTGGAGGTGAAATATTTGGGTTGATCTTGATTCAAAAGATAATACATTAAATTTTTGAAGCTCAACTTGATTTATAAATCCCATCAACTATTGAAACTAAGTATGAAGCAAACCGAATAATCAGAAGTATCTCCACTCCCTTTGATAAACACACTCCTAGATAAATAAAGCAAGCACTATCACAGATTTGTTGCCATGGATTATGGATTTATGTTGCAAATCTGGCTTGCAAATATGAGGTTAGAATACCATCCAAATTTCAGAATCAGAAGCCCAGATCCTCCGTTTAGGGTCTGGAATCCAACTACAAATTTCATCAAAAATACAGACTCTGTCTTTTGGACATTAATAACATGCTCAAAGACACGTGACCCAAGATGGCTAAGGACATTGGCTATTCCTTGGCCAATCCCACAGGTTTAGGATTATACATTGCTAAAACTGTTATTAATCACTTCTCTACCTAGTGGCTTCATGTTTTAGTTGTGCTATTGAAGATATTTGTTTTGCTTTTGGCCTGCACTGTTCTGATGGTTTCTTGGCACACTGCCTTACTGAAACTCTTGTCCCAAGTTAAACCTTCATCAATCCATGACCAGACACCTCTCCATACCTGACACTCCCAATGAAGTGGCTAGTGGGTCTTGGCCGTACCTGCCATGTCAAGATAACCACTCCTTGTCCCACTCTGTCACATACACAAGGGGTGAAAATGTGGGGTTAGTACTGCCTTATACAATGTTTCCTCCATACAGTGACCACGTATTTTATATGACTACGGTTCTGTTAGGTAATTGCACACTACTTAAGACAACAACTGAATGCCATTTGTACAAAGGATAATTGTCACAGAGGGAGAGCAGAGATGCGATGTGATGATGGGTTAGCAAGTTCAAAGAGGGCTTCCACAACTCAGCTATGAAAGAGGATGGTCTCATCAGGGAATTCAGAAGTATCTGTGTCCACCAGCTGGTCCAAGTCACTCATCACAAGTTATATCTGCCTCCTGACAGTCTGCCTGATATAAACATAAGTAAGTTGTTATGTGCACAAAGTTTGGCCTGGTATTCCTGAATTTACTGTTACCTTCAATATAATCATAATACTAACTTAGACTTGTTTCAATGATATGGTTAGTTTGAGATGAACTGTTTGTCCCTAAAACTGTTTGCCTTACTGTATCCCAGAACTATACTTTATCCAGCACAACTTAAGTCCTTATGAATTGTTCTGACCCTAAAAGTGATTAAAAACTTTTCGGGTTAAAGCAGATTAATCAAGCATCTCAAAAGCATCAAGCAACAATAATTTCACACCAATAGCCACGGGAAACTTGATATGCACAAAAAGGAAACCTAGAAGTTTCATTGCTGTTGCTTAATGCTAACGACACTGCTTATACTGGTAAGAGATTTGCCATATTTCTACTTTGTGAGATCAGACAGCTGCCTTTGAAAATATTCTGGTATATCCTTTAATTTCATTTCAAAAGCTAAAATAGAGTATATCAAGAAAAACTATTTTCAGTCTGCTAAATAAAATAACTCACAGGCCACTGTTCTTCTGTTGGAGTGCCCAGTGTTTCAAATATCCTTGTCAGCTGGTCAAGATCAGAATCTCCAGGTAAAAATGGAACCTGTAAGAAGGCATTAGCATTTGACTGAATTTCAGTCATAGAACTGAACCACAACATATTTTCTGCTTGGGAAAAAAGGAATCAACTGAATTCAACAGTTTATTTGCTTTCTGTCTTTCCTTGAGTTTATTCAGCTTGAGTAGGTCTAACGAACATTTACTTACACATGAGCACTGTTGCTTAAGTGGCCAATGGGCATTTCCTTTTTTGAGCTTTCAACCAAATTACATCTGTGTACCATACTAAATAGTGGCAGAGGATTAGCCTGAAGCTAACCTTCAGCTTCATTCCAGTATTGACAACTAACCACAGCTCATTACCTTAATTACAGAAGTAATTAAGGTAAGGTGATAGTTATTTACGGTTATTGAGTAACAATGTACGAGCGAGACAGCAGTGCCAGGACTGGTAAAATATGTGGCTGGAGTGCTAATTCTTCTTTCTTTATTGATGTTTTTGAGGTAGATGGGATGTTCCCTGACTCAGGGAAGCCTAAGGGAAGAAGGAGAGACCAGACAGGAGTCAGCATCTCTTGTGGGTGAATGCCCCCTCCATGTGGCATTGACATGGGAATTTGCAGGATATTTAAATATGGCAAAACTGGAAGCGGCACTCAGGCTGTGAACAGTGAGTCAGCTAGCTGGCAGAAGAAGACCGTGCTGCTGTCACCAATCAAAAAGGATGTGGGAACCCAGACAGAGCTCCCACAGAAGGATGTGGCTGTGCAGGGAATGTCACAGCCTCCACTGATCTCAGGGGGCAGCTCCGAGGATGGCTGTGTGTGGTGTGAACAGGTAGATAATGTGCTCAGCCGACCAGCACAGTAGAAAGGCTCAGGAGCATTAGGGAGGCTGAAATCACAGAATCACAGAACATCAGAGACTGCAAGGGACCTCCATGTGCCTCAGCATGTTCTCCAGAAGGATCAGTTCCATGATCTTCCCAGGCACAGAGGTGAAGCTGACAGGCTGGTAGTTCCAGTTTTTTACCCTTTCTAAAGATGGGCATGATATTCCCCTTTTTCCAGTTGCTAGGGACTACTCCTGACTGCAAGACTTCTCAAGTATTATGGAGAGTGGCTCAGCAACTGCATCAGCTGATTCATTCAATAGTCTGGGATGCATCTCATCAGGTCCCATGGACTTGTTAATTTTCAGGTTCCTCAGGTGGTCATGAACCTTGTCTTTATTTATGGTGGGAGGGACTCTGTCAACCTGTTTCCTGTCCTGTGACTCACTATCATAAGGGCTGTGAGGAGAGAGGTTGTCAGTAAAAATGGAGACAAAAAAGTTGTTGAGTACCTCAGCCTTCTCATCAGTTGTTACTAATTCAACATTATTTTTCATTGGAGGTGGGGGTACACCTTCTTTGACCTTCCTTTTCTGATCTAGATACTTACAGAATCCCTTTTTGTTTCTCTTTGTATCCCTTGCCAAGTTCAGCTCTAGCTGCGCCTTCCTAGCTTTGTCCCTACATAACCGGGCAGCATCCCTGTATTCATCCCAGGATACCTGTCCCTGTTTCAATAGGTTTTATATTTTCATTTTGTTTCTTACTTCCACCAGCAGCTCTTGACTCAGCCATGCTGGTCTCTTCCCTTTTCTGCCTGACTTCCTGCCCATGGCTTTTGAGAGCAAGTCTTGTGGTTTGTTGAAGCCCTCCTTAAAGATCTGCCAGCTCTGCTCTGTGATCCCTCAGAACTGTCTCCCACAGTGTTCTGTTGAGCAGCTCCCTGAAGAGCTGGAGGTTTGCCTTCCTAAAGTTTAGGGTGCTGATTTTGCTCTTTATCTGTCCTTTACGCCTAAGAACAGTAAACTGCACCAGAATGAGGTGACAGCAGGTCAGGCTGCCTCCAATGTCCCCAGTGAGTTCACTTGCATTGGTCACAATCAGGTCCAGTATCGCATCCCCACGGGTAGGTTTGTCTATTACTTGTTTTAGAAAGTAGTTATCCAGCCACTCCAGGAATCTCCTGGATTGCCTACAGCTTGCTGTGTTACTTTTCCAGCAAATATCAGGGTGGTTAAAATCCCCAAGCAGGATGAGAGCCTGCAAGTGCGATGTCTCCTGGAGCTAGAGTATGAAGGCTTCATCAACAGCCTCCCCTTGATCAGGTGGCCTATAGTAAACACCAACAACAAGGCCCCCTTTACTGTCATGATTTCTCATTTCTCTCTACTTTCTCATAGCTACTCTTCAGGGACAGTTCTTCACAGTTTATCCATTCTTAATGTAGAGGGCAACACCTCAACCCCTTCTACCACATCTGTCCCTCCTAAATAGCCTATAGCCTTTGACAGCCACACTCCATACACAGGATTCATCCTACCAGGTTTCAGTAATATCTGCTATATCATAACTTTCCTGTAGCACAGCAGCTTCCTATTCCTCTTGTTTGTTGCTCATGCTGGGTGCATTTGTGTAGAGGCACTTCAGCTGGGCTGCTGGTTGTATCACACCCCTAGAGGGACACCCTTTTACTTCTCTAATATGCTTCATGGCTGCTACCCTGTTGGTTCCTGTTTCCTCAGAAGGTCCTGGTTCATTCGTGTTTGGTTTTGCACGTACTGCAGTTTCTATGTCATGTTTCTGTGCAACAAGTTGAAAGCCCTTAACTGTCACACCTTTCTCCTCATCCTAGAGTGTCATCCTGCCATTTTAGACAGGTATTTTAGAAGGGGTATTGCTAGCAGATTGAGAGAGGTTCTCCTCTTCCCTGGTGAGACCACATCTGGAGTATTTTGTCCAGTTCTGGGCTGCTCAGTTCAAGAAGGACACAGAACTGCTTGAGAGAGTCCAGTACAGAGTTACAAAGACGATTAAGGCAGTGGAACAACTGAGGGACCTGGATCTCTTGAGCTTGGAAGAAAGGAGACTGAGGGGTGACCTTATTAATGTTTATAAATATGGAAAGGGCAAGTGTCAGGAGGACAGAGCCAGGCTCTTCTCAGTGTCATCCAATGATAGGACAAGGGGCAATGGGTGTAAGTTGGAACACAG
>JAOXOE010028243.1:0-16531 GCA_028565055.1 Phoeniculus purpureus | reverse complement strand
AACGGATTGGAAGGGACCTCAAAAGATCATCTAGTCCAATCCGCCTGCAACAGCAGGATCACCTAGACTAAGTCACATACTTTTAATTTGCAGAAATATCTTGTCTTTCAGCACTTACAGACTGATTTCACTTAATATCTTGTCTTTGTATGCATGTACTACTATTATTTTAACAAGAGAGAAAAACACTAAATTATTTATTTTCTTCAGCCATTAGGGTGAAATTATTTTCAATTTATAGAATCATAGAATCATTTCAATTCAAAAAGACAATTAAGATCATCAAGTCCAACCATTAAACTAACTGTATAAAGACCACTGTGTGCTGGTTTGAGGGTTAAAGGCAGAACCCTCCAGAACAGATTGTTAAATCCCCCTCCTACCAATACAGGAAGAAAATTTAAAATTTCAATAAATTGTCATTTTATTCCAAATGAAATAAATTTAAAAGAGAAAAAAACAACAACAGAAACAGCTTCGCAGTAGAGGAAAGAGATATGTAGGGAGATGGTGTAAGGGAAGAACTATGTACAAAAGGTAGTTTAGAGTAATTCTGGTCTCCAGTCGCTAGGCGCCGCTCGCCAAGGCGGGGCAGCAACAGGCACTTGCACCCGGCTGCTTCCAAGTCCACGCTGTGCTGGAAGAGAAGGAAGGGAGGGAAAATGTTGCGGGCCAGTCATGTACCCTTCCCCCGCGTGCACCTGGTGCTTTCTGATCGGAACCTGCCGGCGCTCACCCGGCAACCACTCACCCAAACAACCACAGCCATCCTCCTCCTTGTGAAAACAGAACCACACTTAGAACCAGTCTAAGGCAAAAAAACCCACCTTAAAGTGCAAGATCGATCCCCTTCTGCTCGACCAGTAACAGCTGATAAAAGCTTAAGTAGAGGGCAGCGGGCAGGATAAGGCAGGTGACCTGGGCAGTAGGTCAGAGCAACCCTATCCCACATTTTCTCTTCCTACTGTGGGGCAGAGGGGAGTGGTTTGGGAGACACACAAGTTCTTTTTCTGGGTCCTAACCCAGCACACACTGCTAAACCATGTCCTTAAGCTCATATTTGAGACCTCAATGTTGGACACTAGATCTCCTCAAGTCAAGTCTGGCTTTCACTATATCCATGTAAGTACTCACATGCACAATTCAGTTAGTATTAGACATCTTTTTTTTCCAGGACTGTAAAAGCTACCATCCATTATTTGCAAAAGAAGCCTCCACAAATCAACTTAGAATCAGATATTCAGCTTCCAGTTTTCTAAAATTAGGGCAAATGAAACCTGCTCAAGCACCCATCTAAGGTCATGCTACTCGATACTGAATAGACTTAGGCCTGCTTGGCTTAGAACATCAGATGACATCACAACCCCAGTAGTTTAGTTTCTTACACAATACAGATTTCTGAATATCACTACGTGGTTTTATTTACTTTAGATACACTAATAGTCTAACAAGATACTCTTACTTGTATGCATTCTCAGACAAAATAAACTGGATACCTATTAAAATATGTTTGTAGAAAAATAGAAACAGAAGACTGGTCTAGACTTCTGAGACAACTAACAGTCACTCTAGTATATTTCACTCAAGCTCAAACCTTATCTCTTTCAGTAATAATGAAGATGTTATCCAAATTAGACAACATTAACAGCGAAGACAGAAAATATTCTATCTGTACACATTTAATTCCCTAAGGCAAAACTAGAATTTCAACCATAGTCTTACCACATCAAAATATGCTCCTCAGCCATTAAGATAGAAAGTATTGAACAAGGATATCAAATGCATCACAACTTTTCAGAGACTTCTCTGTGTTTATGCTAAAAGATACGAAAGAACAAGAAATTAACACATCAGGCATTTTATAATCTAATGGAATATTAACGATAATCCGGAGTCTTGTTCCAAGAGTTTACTATCAGTTCTGTATAATCTCATTCATACCAAAGAAGAAAAAGCCCTTCTGCACCTGACTGTTCTGCTTTCTAGTATTTTAAATAAATATTTTGATAATGAATCCAAGATATTAGGGGTTTTTAGAAAGAAAACAAAAACTTAGATAATACTCTTTCCAAACTGTAAAGCAAACGGTTAAAAAAACCCAGTGACTTAGTGTTTTCATAATATTCACACAATATTTTTTTCTGTAGTAGTGAATTTTGGAGTGCTGACTCATCATGGGATGCAGTGAAAATTAATTCAGCTTCTGAGTTTCTAAAGCCAGCACTGCATGTGTTTTAAATGAAATGCCTTCTTGTTGTAGTTTGAGCCTAGCAAGCTTCCTTTTACTAGTGGGAGTAAGGGCCAGTTTGACCTTTGTGAGAAGCTCCTCAGAAGACAGTCCTCAGCTCCAGGCATGACTCACCTCTGTCTCAGTCAATCAGTCAATACTTGGGAGAGGAAACAAGTTTTGTAAGGCTTTTGGGCTTTGGGTCTTTTTTTTCCTTTGGGGTTTTGTTTTCTGGTACCTGGGTTATTTTATTTGGGGAAAGAAGGGAGGAGACAACTGCATGATGCCCCAACATTGCACAGAGAAAGGATGCAAAGCCCTTTTGGAATGCGATGAAGTCAGTGTTGGACAGAGGGTCCTGTTTGCAGCCTGTGAGGGATGACACATATGAGCAGAAGAACTAGCCCTTAAAGGTGCCATGGCCTGTTCCAGAAAGGATGACAGGGCAACGGCTCATGGAAGTTCTCCCACATTGGTCAGAAAAATAGCTGAAGGATTGTCTCTGCAAGCTGGGGGGCAGATGCCGCATGCCACCTGGGAAGACCATCAGGGTTTTACTGTCTGAGAGAAAGGAGGCTGTAGCTCTGGGTCTAGGAATGAAAACAGCTTGTAACCTCTCACTCACTTTGCTGTGCGTGATGGGTTCTTGTTTGCATTGGCAGATGGGGTTTTGTTGTTAAAACTAAACTTGAATTGCTTCAAGAAATTGTTTCAGTGATAGTTAGTCCTCTTTGTTGTTTTTGGTTTATTTTTTCTGTCACGGCTCCTCAACCTCTTCCTAATCGCAGATAGTCTGTCCCAGGTCCGCCATGGCCAAGTGGTGACACTTCACGTGGAACAAATGCTCCAGACAAGCAGTTCACAGTCTGTTATAGATCCCTGTGCGTCCGTTGTGTGATTTGATTTTTTTAAAGTTGAAAGTGCTATATTAACATTCCTGGAAAACCAGTTCTTCACTCAGCCATCAAACCCACAGAAGTCATGTGGAGATATCAGAGGTTATCCCTCAAGTACTTCAGAGTGAAACTTGCACTTGGCGTGACACGTAGCGATGCTTTTGCTCCTTTGGTTTGAAGCAGTGGCCTGTGTGGTGGATTGACCTTGACATGCTGCCAGACATCGACCCGGATGCTTTCACTCACCCAGATTTTCTCTCACTACCTCTCCCGAACAGGACAGTGGGCAAAACTAATACGAAAAAAACCCCAAAAGAAACACTGCTGAGGAGGATAAGGAACAGGGATTCTGCTCCTTTCTACTCAAAAAGTTGGGAAGTTCAGAAACTGCAACAAAGCTTCAATAAAATATTTTTACATTAAATAATTTATTATCGTTGCCTTGATCCAAAACATGGTGATTTTTTTCTTCAGATATTTGCATTACATCTACGTCATTTCATGAGAATTTTAATATCCATCATGAAAAGAAAAATATTACCGGTGTGGATCTTCAGTCAGTTTAAACTGACTTTTAAATTGACATTATTTAAATAATGATGGTCATTCATCCACATCACTGAATATTTTCTTGAAAATAATTTATTAAATTGGCTATGAAAAAACAAGACCTGGATGTACGTGATAATCAGTATAATGTTCAGAACCTTTAAAATACCTTTTGCTTGCTCTCTGATCTGTTTAGAAGTGTTCAATTTAATCACTTGTATTAAATGACTTCTTGTTACAGGCCTGTGATGAAATATTTCAGCTCTTCAACTCAATGAAACTGATAAGAGATTTTTGAGCCAAATACATTCATCTTGAAAATGCAAAGCAGATATACTCTAGGATCAGACTGTTTGCTGTACTTTTCAAGCTTTAACCACTCAGGGCAAGACTGTCAACATTAATTAAACATTTCTAGGTTAAGGAATAGATCTTGTTAACTTTAGTGTGTTCACAGTCTGATTTATTTTGTCTAAAGATCAAAGACAATCAAGGAGCCTTTAGTATAAAAGAGACCAAGAAAGATTTCAACCTAACTTTCAGCAGAAATACTTAATTTTAAGCATTTTTATAACTACGTGTGACCCACCCATTTTACTGAATGCTGCACATTTTCCACTGCTAATCTGTATTTTTTTCAGTCAAGATTTGTATTATTGATATTAAGCAAATACATGGTTGCACAGAATAAGAATTTTTATCTGCGTGTTGACAATAATTGCACTATTTATTTTTTGTATAATTTTTTAACCTTTATTTTATGGCTCTGTTGTTGCTACCAGCAGTGAGTTTCTGCACATACTCTGTTGTATGTACAAAGGAGTAATTGTCTTTTTGAAACAGACACAGCTATCCGTGACACTGGCCAGATCAAGATCAAGTCGTCACAGCTCAGCCAAAGCCAAACGCAGTCAATTTTTTTGACATAACTTGACTTCTGCAGCCTTTGAATCAGTCTCTAATGCTTGTAATTTTCCATCTCTGTTTTCCTCAGGCGAGCAAGTCCTTGCATGCAGGAAACCCATCTGGTTCTGCAGCGTGAGAGCTGGCTGCAGGAGGTCAGAATGTGAGGAGCACAGGCTGGTGCAGAAATGTCTTCTGAACCCCAGGAAGCCCTGAGGCAGAACTGCACAGCTCTACCAATTTCTCATGCGAAGTAGTTAAAACAGTTCAAGGCAGTAGCTCAGCAGTGGTTAAAAAGAAATACAGCTGCATCTTCCGTGATTCTTATGGATTAGAAAAATAGATGTTATGTTAAAAATTGTGCAAAAGAAAGTGTGCTGGATGATATTTGACTGCACTTATGTCATAACTATATTTATACATTTTGTAGGAACATCTAAAGTGCTGAATTTTTTAGATGTGGACCCTTCTAACACTGCCATTATTACAGTAGCTGGTGAATGACTGCAACAAAATGCTGACTGCCAGTATTTTTATTTTGCTATAATCACTAAACACACTACCGAGCTGTCAAAGCTAAATCGTACAGAACGTGTGTCAGAATCTTGTTTGTTGCTCAGACCAAGTTCAACCAAAGATCTGCACATTTTTAAGACAATGATTTTAGGGAAAGCTATGTGATTTATACAAAAAGCAGAGAATATAGCAGAGCACTTAGAAGACTCATAGAAAATTAGTTGCTACATCATAAGCTAACAGACATAAAAAGAAAGTGTTAGATATATCTAATGCAGGAAAATACTCCAGTCATACAGTGAGACAGAATTCTGGTATTTAGGAACAAGTAAGTGTTACTCATGTTATGGTAAATCCGTGATTATGTGTCTCTTTAATAAATTTTGTACAAACTCACAGTGCCTGAAAGTGACAAAATAACACAAACATCAGGAAGAGGAAGCAGGAAAAGGGAAGGAAATTAAACTTAAGTTTATCATATTCTCTCATTTCCCAAATAGGATTTCATAGACTTAGAATATTAAGTAACTTGCTCTCAAGGTCGCATATGTATTGGGAAGTATTTTACAACTCCTAAGTACTAGATCTGTTGTGTAGAACTGATGCTCATATGTATTGGAACACTTCCACTTAAATTGTCATGTTTGATCTTTTTTTCAGACAGATTTTTCTCTCTTTCTGTAAGTCAGCTTTCAGCAAAACTGTTTTCTTATTTCCTGTCTGTGTTAGGTGCTGATGGAGTCAACCAGGTAAAGGTCTTCTCTGTCTCTCTTCCAAGTCAGAAACAACTTCAGTTCTTCAAATAAAGGAACTGAAGACTCAAAGGCTGTGAGAATTGATGATGCAGTTCAACCCCTTTTACTCACCTGTCCCTGGTCCTTTTATTCACCTTTCCCTTAGCCTGGGTCTTACCTACTAAGTCTGTCTTAGTGTATTTCTGAATGGTTCCCAATACACACAGCTGTCAAAGAAGTGCAATTCTGCCTTCAAAAAAATCAGAAGCTATCAAAGCCAGGCAAAATCAATACTTCATTCAATTATTCTTTAAGCAAATAGAAGAACAAGTGTAATCACTTTTTTAAGGTGGGCTGCCTATACTTTTCTCATAAAGCCGTTTCCAATAAAGATGCCTCTTGCTGTGAGGAGGCAAAGCTGTGTAGCCTTATGAAAACACAAATTCTCTTTACTTTTGGGGTTGTATTGCAAATGAAAGAAAAGACGGATAATAATAAAGCAAGCAGGTACCTAAGTATAAAATTTTGCTGCCTACATATCTGTCACAGAAGAGAACGGAGATTATCAGGACCCAAATCAGACACTACAATTACTATATTTTTCCAAATTATAAATTTGAGCAAATTAACATCTGTCCAACCACTACCGAAAAAAACCAAGTTAGGAAATACAATACACAAAGTGTAGTTGGAGTGACTGTACATTTCTCATGTGCTTTTGATGAAAGATTGTGAAGCGTCTTTAAACAAACCTGACAGGTTGAAGTATCTATTTGTACAACCAAAGCACGAGCTTTATTTCCCTCCATGCATGAAGGACTGCAAATGTACATGTATCATCCTCATGACAGTCACTTAAGCACTAGACTGGAGGATGCCAACTGGCTAAAAGAAACGGTAATAACACTTTCCTTCTCTCTAAAGAACCTGATGTCAAGTTTTACTGGGCCAGGAAAAGAAAACAAATATTCCCATGTCTTTTTAGCTTAGAGTTATAAATTTCAGCAGAGATAAAGCTCTTTGCTTTCCCATGCTTTTTCAAATAATTTATTTTATTACTTTCATTTTTCCAAATACAAACCACTACTAAAAAGACTGTGAGCAAAGTAATAAGACCCAACCATCTCTCCTTCCCAAAACACACTTCTAGCTTTTGAACGTTCTTTTCTTTATCACATAATTTAAAATGATTTACTGCTTAACAGCCCACTTTCAACAGGAGGAGGATAAAGTTTATTAGAATTATAAAAGCATTTTAAATTTGGAGCTACGGCAAAGGTTCTGCAAAGATAGAAATTGTGTGTCTTAATTCCCATAGCAAGTAAGCTGAATTCAGCCTTGTTTTTTTCTGTGACACACCAGAGACCAGCGTTAATAAGTTGATTTCAAAAAATATCAGTGTTTTTTGAAAAAGTGGTTACACACATCAGATATAAGAGATGCTCTGCAATTTAGCACTTGACTGCTGGCTACACCAATGCGCTGGTAACTCTGGATGTCATTTTTAGTCCTCTTCATCTCCACATGCATTGTGTAGAAAGCCTTGGTTTCGAACACAGGGTCTTCAGTCCCCTTCAAGGATGCCACAACCACACAGGCACCAATATTAATTTTAAAGTACTCGTACAAATAATAATTGCCACAGAATATATCAGAGACAGTTGGACACAGTTGGATGGTGGATCAGAAGGGTAAGTTTCCTTTTACTGTGCCTCCAAAAGCCAGGCGTAATGCATAGGAGTCTTTCATTCCTCCATGTGTTAGAGGGCTTATCACTCTCCATAGACTTTGAAAAATATGCAGGAAAGTTTATGTAGGTTAAACTAACTTTTAGAGAGTAAATGCATTTCAAACTGTGGGTGCATGCCCACAAAATTGTTAAAACTTCCCTCTTACAAGAAGTATGTAGTCAACTGCAAAGAAAGCACTGAACCTTGTTAAGATTTAGCTTTTTACCTTTAAAGGCTGAGTCCTGACCAGAAATTTTCTTAGTTTATTACTTGAAATTCTAATACACAGACTTCAAAACATAATTAGACCTTTTTTCTGATTTATTCTATCATCCACTGACTGTTACAGCAGAATACCCTCTGGCTTTTTGAGGCCCCTTAGGCAAATCACATCATGTAGTTATAAAATAAAAATGCTGTATTCGTGCCTACCGTAGAAGGATTTGATGTAATGTGTTACTCATTGTGTTCAAGTGCACCAGTGAAAGGCATGACATGAAACCTCGAAAATTATTACGACACCTGTAGGGAAATCTTATTACATGGTGCATACAACAAAAAGACACAACTTTGCAGTGAAAATTCATTGCAGATAAAGACTATCATTTTAGATATCAAAATAATCCATATATATTCTACCTTTGCTTGTCCATTTGAATCCAAAGTCAAGTATTATACAGATTCAGATTTTAGTTTTAACTTTAATGGCTTTTTATTTTAAATATGTGTTACTTAAGTGCTGTAAGAGTGAATGATAGAAACATAGAAGGGTTGGGTTTGGAAGGGACCTCTGGAGAACACCTAGCCCAACTTTCCTGCCAAAAGCAGAATCACCTAGGGTAGACCACACAGGCAGATGTCCCAATGAGTTTTGAAAGTCTCCAGAGAAGGACACTCCACAACCTCTTTGGGCAGCCTGTTCCAGTGCTCTGTTATCCTCACAGTAAGAAAGATTTTCCTGATTTTGAGGCGGAACCTCCCATGCTCCAAATTGTACACATTGCCCTCATCCTATTACAGGACACCACTATTACAGAGACTATTCCCTTCAGTAATTTTGCTGAGTATTCCAGAACCTCAAATATATCTATTTATGAAGATTATAATTTTGAAAGAGACAATTACTGCATTAAATTTTGTTCTTACTTTTTCTTAGTATGTGCTTTCTTTCAAAGACCAGGAAAAAAGTTTTAAGATAGCTCCCCCATCACTATGTTACAGCCTATTCAGAATTGATCATATTTGGAAACCATCTCCTCTAGATGAGAAACAAATATTTATTTTGTCAGTTGATACATTTGTACACAGTCATTGCAGAGAAATTTTTAGCACTAGGAATTTTTGTCAGATCCCCATCTTGTTAATAACAGATTTATCTAGTGCATGTCTATAGTGATTTAAATGCATAGCATTGTTGAAGTTGGAAAAGACCGTTGAGATCAAGTCCAACCATTAAACTAACTCTACTAAGCTCACCATGAGACCATATTCCTAAGCTCCATATCTACACAACTTGTCCAGAGGTGGCAATTCAACCACTTACCTGAGCAGACTGTACCAATGCTTGATAACTCTTTGAATAAATAAGTTTTTCCTAAAGTCTTAACTTCCCCTGGCACAACTTGAGGACGTATTCTTCTTGTCCTTCCTATCACTTGTTACTTGTGAAATGAGTTCAACACCTACCTTTCTACAACCTCCTTTCAGACAGTTGTAGATAGCAAAAAGGCCTCCCTTCAGCCTTCTTTCTTAAAAATAAATAACCCCAGTTCCCTTGGCTCCCCCTCGTAAGGTATTGTCCAAAACTGAACACAGTACTTGAAGTGTGGCCTTATCAGCACTGAGTACAGGGGTTCAACTACCTCTCTGCTCCTTCTAGCTACGTTAATTCTGACACAAGCTAAGGTGCCATTGTCATCTACAAATATTACTATCTATATTCTTCGTTATTCTAAATAGAATAATCTGATCTGCATAAAAACAATATACCTTACTATGATTTACTCATTTTGATAGGTATGAGAGAACAAAACCAAAAGTATGAAGGGTGAAAGCCTATAGATTAAATAGAATTACATAACACTGATAATATCTCAAATTTATTTTCAAAGCTATGCATGCCCTGTCTACTGAAGCATAGACAATGCTGTGATGTGAAGAGTGAATGTTCCTGTATCATGCCCTGCAGCCCACCTCCAGCCACTGAAGCATTACTAACTTTGCTGTTATTGGCTCACAGCCCTAGTCTTTGCTCCATGTTTTGACTTAGAGGACAAGTTCAGATAATTTACTAGAAATTTACAAAGCTTCAGGTGCCAATGACTGATAATTTTGTTGATCAGTCACAACTTTGAAAGCAGGTACATAAGTCATTTGGTATAGGTATTTTCTTCCTTCTAGCTTTGCCTGGCTCACTTTCCCTCACCTACTTTTAGCCAGGGAACTGTTCTCAAGAGTAAGAAATGTCCTTCTACAAAAATGAAGGAAATAGATTCTTTATGCACTTTTCATCTTCGTGATTCCTTCTCTATGAAAACATAGTCATTTTGAGATGAAGGTAGTAAGACACTTAAAGATTTAACTTAAAGTGTTTTGTTTTACTATCCATAAGAGCCTAATGAATAAGTTCAATAATTTCCCTGAGCTTTATACATCAAGCCAGCCTTAGTTTTTTAACTTGGATTATAATTGTGAAGTAACATACGCTGTACTGTATTCACAGAAGGTATTTTTCCTGATCCTATTTTGTAAAAGTTGTCAAATGTTATATTTGGTATTTAAAAGCTTAGGTTCAGCACATGAAGTACTGTATTTAGAAAGAAAAACAAAATCCCAGTAATATGCGAATCAATTCTTCCAAAATGCTTTAAATATGGGAAGAGGATCTCATAAATATCGCAGTTACAATTCTTTGTTTTCTAGATTGTTGTGCAGTCATGAAAATTGGATGATAAATGTGTCTTTAAAATTATTTTGGAGTCTGTGTAAATACACCAAATAATCTAACTTCATGAAAATATTTACAGAATTAAATTAAAGGAACACCTGAATTTTGATAAAACAACTTACTTTTTTCTATTGGCACTAAAATTGTAAGAGACAAATGCAGATTTAATACAGATATTCAGTGTTTAACAATTAGAGTTTAGAAATATGGTAAAACAAAATAGTTTGAGCAAGTAGTCAATTTTGTAGATAATTAGTATAGAAAGGAAAGTTTTAACGGCAATTGAGGCAAGGAAGTCTAGAAATCCTGATTCATTAATAGAAAAAAAACCAAAATTGTATTTACATATTAAAAAAGGTACAATTTGAGGTTTTTAAAAATATATTTGATTAATTGATCAGGAATGCAGTTATCAGAGACACAAAAATAGTTACACGTAAGAAACAAATATTTCACAATGACAATAAAACCACAAAAAGTCTTGTTACCTCTCGGCAATAAACTATCAATCTCTGCCTTCAAAAATCCTATAAAAGAAAAAGAGAGAGAGAGAGAGAGAGAGAGAGAGAGACAGAGACAGAGACAGAGACAGAGACAGAGACAGAGAGAGAGGGGGATTATCAGGACAATTTTATTTTTTTCAGGAGTAAATGTCCACAAATAAAACCTAAGGAACCTGCACTGAATTCACTTTACAAGGAAAAGTCCTAACAGCTCTCTGAACATAGGGCTTCTAGACAGCTACAATAGAGGTGTCTACATCACCTGGCTATTCATTATAATCCATAGAAGATAACTCTTTTTAAAGCAGATTCACCTGATTTACTTTAAATGTCTCTCTAAGTGATAATGTCTCTCTCTAGACAAGCCTGAGATGAATCCTATTTTGTGGCTCTTTCTTTGTAGAACAAGGAATGTAGTCCTGCCTTAATCTTCAAAGTAATAATGTGATTCAAATCTGAAGCACTGTGAGTTTCACAGAGTTTACAGAAAAATATTAGCCCTTGGACATTTAAATAGAATTGATAGATCACCAAATAATTCTGTTACAATAACCCACTAATGGATTATCCATAACACGGAGTCTTAGCTAAGAGGAAGTACAAAAATCCCACATTTACAGGGCTATGAAAAAGCAACCTGAAACTGAATCCTAAAGAAAATTTTATCCTGAGGTCAGATCTGCGTTTGTTCTTCAACAAAAAAAAAAATACAGTATTAAGAGTGTGTTTTCAATGTTACGCTAATGTTGCAAAAGACACAAGACTGTGACAGTGAGAAAGTAAACGCAAGGTTTTGCAAACATTATCTTTTGAGGAAAAATAATACTTGGATGACAATTAAGAAAGTTTGAAGAGCAATAATGCTATTTTTTTTCTTTTTCCTTTTTAACTCTGCAATGGGGCAATATGAAATATAACTTTAACCTAGAACTGCTGAATTTTGTTTCAGCTAGTGAAAACAGCTTTGAAATTCTTCACATCTTGAATTAGAATTTTGTCTATCCCAGTTTTTTAAACTTATGTCAATATAGGCTTCATATAGGTTTTATTTGCTTTATTTATTTTCATAAAAATATTTCAAGAGTGAGGTTTCTTTTATCTTTCAAATAAAAAAGGCAGTATTGATTAGTCTCTGTATTTTCAATAGCAGACAAAGTGTTGAGCAGTCTGTTTCTGCAAATGGCTTATAACAGAGAGGTATTTAACTGTAAGAAACCATATTGCTGCATAGTCAATGTTGCAAACACATTCCTAGCTTCCTTCTGAGAAATAAGTGATGCTGTTCTTACAATGAAATTTATATTCCCTGTGAACCAAAAATGATATTTAAATGAAGTCAAGGAAACTAACATACCAGATTTTCCCAATTTACTTCGAGTCTCAGACAATATCTACAGAGAGATATTAACTTTTTGTTGTGAAACTGATGAGAGGAAGTTAGTAGTGTTTGGAAGACCTATCAAGGTAGTGTATTGCCCTGAAAAGAAATAGAAGTTCAGCAAAAAAAAAAACCGAGGCAATCAGTACAATGTCTTGTACTGAGCAGTGAGCAAGGTGACAACAAGGAATCTTATCTCTGTATAATTATGAAAGTGTCTGCGTCTTGCAGGCTTTGATTATTAGTCTCTCTACCAAAATTAAATATTCTCAGAATAGTTTGTTTGAGCACTGCCAACAACATAATCATGTTTTCACATATCATAATACACAATGTCTTTCACAATGATGATTTTCAAAAGACTGTAGTCAGTAAATGTAATATTATTTGTTAAATTATATTAAAATTATCTGGTCTGCAATGCAGAAAGGAACAAAGAGGTAATGATAGGTGGACAAGTCTAAATGGTATCAGTAAATGTAATATTATTTGTTAAATTATATTAAAATTATCTGATCTGCAATGCAGAAAGGAACAAAGAGGTAATGATAGGTGGACAAGTCTAAATAATATCTGGCTAGGCTTCTGTCAAGACCATCACAGAAGACATCAGAATATTAAAGGCCAATATTCACAAGCCTGAAAGAGGACACAAGCGAAATATCAAGCAGGAACCCAAATTAAGCAATCGGAGGAAGAGATGTAGAATCATAGAATAGAACCATAGACTCATTAGGGACTGGAGAATTTATACAATCAGAATCACTCTGGGTTGGAAGGGACCACCTGATCATCCAGTTCCAATAACCCCCACCATGGGCAGGGACACTCCACCCTCACCACGCTTGCCAGAGCCTCAATGCAGCCTGGCATTAAACACCTCCAGGGATGGGGCCCCAACACCTCCCTGGGCAACCCATTCCAGGCTCTCACCACTCTCACTGTGAAGAATTTCCTCCTCACATCCAGTCTAAATCTACCCAACCTCAGCTTTGCTCCATTCCCCCTAGTCCTCTCCCTACCTGATATCCTAAAGAGGGAAATTGAAAGGAGTTTATTAAATCTGTAACTATATACAGAAAGAAGAAAAAGGTTCCCTTTCTTTACAGCTAGACTTGGTGCACTTGCTTGTGTCCATGGGCCAAATGAATCAGTGCAATTGCTGCTTTGTTTCTATGCTTGCTAGAAATGTCATCTTCTTGAGCACATTGCTGTGGACACTAGTAGCAGTTTCAGTGCCTATAGAAACTTTTTGGCACTACCCAGTCCTGTATCAGTGAAGGGTGGCTGTCTCTGTGGGTCAGTGCACATAAGATCACTGCAGGAGCTCTCTGCTTTGTCATTATTGCCTTTAATTTCTGACATTTCAAGCTGGTAACTTACAAAGACTCAGTATAACAGGCATGATTTCAGTATATTTATATTCCTATTAACTCCATTATCCTAGCTTTGTCCTTCTTCCTTGTCATAACATAGCTCTTCTGCCTTTTTAATCCTATAAGATTCAATGTGAGACATCAAAATGAAGGTAGAGCAGCATAAGTTACTACACTTGATCCTTGATGCTAGGTTACTAATTTCCAGAGCATGACTGTCCCAGTAGAGCCCTGTCTGTCCACATCAGAAAGTGATGGGACATTCTAGAGCATCTGGCACTGATCTGGCACTCTAGTGTCTGGAAGGAATATTTCTTCCTGTTTGTCAACATTTGAGGTGTTATTCCATGGCATAAAACCACAATAATGCTTAAAAGCTGCCTTTTTCTTGGCTGTGTACGCTGCAGAGAGGCAAATGACTGTGTAGCTGTGTAAAATTACGTCATTTCTTTACTACGCTTTGTAACTCAAATTGCTCGTTTATACAAAAATACACCCTAGTTTATTCTGCAAGCCCAAATACTGAGCCAGAACAGGATGATACTTGCTTCTTCACAATGAGAGAGAACAGTGTTTCCCTCTCTTCCATGGCCAGCACCTAGAGCTTTGGCATGGATACCTTCAAAAAACATTTTGTAAAGCACAACAATATGGAGAGAAGGTATTTTGCTCTGTGTTATTATTAGCCTAGATCATACTTCTATGTGTTGTGATGGAAAATAGAAACACAGCTGGGTAAGCACTGCCCTTTAAATGTCAGGACAGTGTGTGTGTGTATATACTCATCAAGGTTTAAATTTTAATTCTCCGATGTTTTCTTCACACTGTGCAATTTCAGATGAGATTATTTAGAGTGTGTCCAACCCATGGTTAGTCGCCAGGAATTATTCCAGAACAACTAGCTGTGCACTTGATCTGCTTTGGGTGCACTGAAGTAATTTTCTGAATTTTGCTGTTTGCAAGGCTCACAAATAAAACCAGATATACATTTCGTATTGAGAACTCTGGTCTCTGACATATATGGTTGGGATTCACCGTTGACTGTTTTGTGTCAATGAAAAACTCCTGCACGCTTGAGTACTTGATCTGCACTTTTTGCCAGCTTCTTATAACTTCAGAAGTTTAGGTTAGGATGGGTAATGGATATATTAGAACTTTCATAAACTTCTTGTTGTGAAAGTTTCTGTCTTGCCATGCACCAGAGACTTTCCACAATTGCCTTTGGAGACTCTATGCTCTTGGTGAGACAGTTGAGGTCTCTTGCACAACAGGATTCTCAGGTCTGAGATATGGGTTGAGGCATAAATGCTGCAGGTGGGCATACCCTTCAAGGGCATGCACCAGATAAAGGATCTTAGAGCATTGCACAATTTGCATTCCCACCAGCTACCACCACTAGCCCTTCAAACTGTTGGAGCAGCAGATGGACCTTTTTCGATTTTCCGTGGGAGGAAAACCACCATCATTTTGTGCCAAATAAAGTTATTTTCCTAGGACTCAGTAGCTGATATCACTATTGGAAAAATATATCTTTGGTCCTTAAACTGATATCGTAGCACTTTAAAACCCTTCATAGGATCTCCCACAGATAAATACGAAGTAGTCATTTTATGGTGAAATTAAGTGATCGCTTCCACGATCCACCAATTAAATTTTTGCTTCAGCTCTTTAGGAAAAGCACAGAATCATTTAGATTGAAAAGGACATTCTAAGGTCATCTAGTTCAAAGGACTGGCTCAGGCAGAAGCACCTGGGGCAGGTTGCCCAAGACTATGTACAGATTGTTTTTGAAGATTGGGTTTCTTCAGATGGAAACTCTACACAAATGAAGAACCACAACTAGAAGAAGCAAGTTAGACCAAATCTAACACCTTCCTCTTCTGTCAGACTCAGAACAACCATTCTACACAACACATGCCACCAAAAAAAAAGCCTAAAAAATAAAGAAGATTGCCTTTGCAGATCCATTTAAATTAGATAATCTTCGTTGTTTTCTGTCTTACAGACATGTATTTATAAAAGTTACCTGTTTCAGCAGTGGAAGAAGTTGTTTTCTGTATATAAATCTTTGTGAATGTTTAAACTTGTCAGATGCTTCAGAATCCTTTGAGACTGAAGTTCCTATATAAATGTAAAATACCCTGTTATTATGTATTATTTCTTTACACACCGTAAGTGCTTGAGGGATATTCAGTATTGTTGCAGCTGTATTATGTGACCTGTCACTGCATCTTGCCACAGCATACCAGAGTTTATTTCAGATGAAATTATGTCAAAAGCTCTCCTTACTTTTTCCACTCACACAGTATTTTACAATAGGTGTATCTAACCATTTCCCTTCCCATTCTTATTTTGTGAGGCATGTGGAACTAACATTATCAGCAGAATCAATTTGTCTTCTGCGTTCTCCCTCAATTTTGCTCAGTATCACGCTGAAAAAACTGGCTGGCAATTCCAAATATTAGACTTCTGCTTCATTTTGCTTGGAGATCCACACTGGTGCACAAGTTCCGTGCTAAGAGAAGGAATTTAGAAAGAGTAAGGAGAATGTGATGGGTTCAAGACCACAAGTAAACAGAATGAAAAGTAGCTAGGTCTCAATGAGATCTCAGATAGAGTTTGCCAGACAACGAATCATAGCATCATAGAATCATTTGGGATTGGAAGGGACCTCGAAAAATCATCCAGTTTCAACCCCCCTGCCATGGGCAGGGACACCCCACCCTAGATCAGGCTGGCCAGAGCCTCGTCCAGCCTGGCCTTAAACACCTC
>JAOXOE010028242.1:0-16531 GCA_028565055.1 Phoeniculus purpureus | reverse complement strand
AGGGCAGAGTAGAGGGGGAGGAGAACCTCTCTCGATCTGCTAACCACCCCACTTCTGATCCACCCCAGGATGCCATTGGCCTTCTTGGCCACAAGGGCACACTGCTGGCTCATGGTCACCCTGCTGTCCACCAGGACCCCCAGGTTCCTTTCTCCTGCACTGCTCTCCAGTGCAGTGAATTAAGTCCCCAGCCCATACTGGTACCTGGGGTTGTTCTCGCCCAGATGCAAGACTCTACACTTGCCCTTATTATAGTTCATTCCATTTCTCCCTGCCCAGCTCTCCAGCCTGTCCAGGTCTCGCTGAATGGCAGCACAGCCTGCTGCAGTGTCAGCCACTCCTCCCAGCTTTGTGTCATCATCAGCAAACTTGCTGATAGTGCACTCTAATCCCTCATCCAAGTCATTAATGAATATATTGAATATTACTGGTCCCAGTACTGACTCTTGACAGAATCACTCTGGTTGGAAAAGACACCTGGGATCAGAGTCCAACCATCTACCCTACCTTACAAGCTCACCCCTAAACCAGATCCCTCAAACACCTCATCCGAATGATCTTTAAACACATCCAGGGATGGCGACTCAACCACCTCCCTAGGAAGCCCATGCCAGTGCCTGACCACCCCTTCTGTGAAAAAATGTTTCTTAATATCAAGTCTAAACCTCCCCTGTTGTAACTTAAACCCATTCCTTCTTGTTCTATCGCTAATTGCTTGTGAGAAGAGACCAGCGCCGACCTCTCCACAACATCCTTTCAGGTAGTTGTAGAGAGTGATGAGGTCTTCTCTCAGCTTCCTATTCTCCAAACTAAAGAGCCCCAGCTCTCTCAGTCTTTCCTCATAAGATTTGTTTTCCAGTCCCTTCACCAGCTTAATTGCCCTTGTCTGCACCCACACCATCACCTCTACATCTCTGTTGTATTGAGGTGCCCAAAACAACACCCAATACTCAAGATGTGGCCTCACCAGTGCCGAATACAGGAGGACAATACCCTCTTTACTCCTGCTGGCCACACTGTTTCTAACACAGGGCAGGATGCCATTTGCCTTCTTGGCCACCTGGGCACACTGCTGGCTCTTACTCATCTTCCTGTCAGTTAGAACCCCCAGGTCCCTCTCTGCCACATGGATCTCCAGCCACACCGCCTCAAGCCTGTAGTGTTGCATGGGGTTGTTGTGGCCCAAGTGCAGGACCTGGCATTTGGCCTTATTGAAGCTCCTGCCATTAACATTGACCCATAGCTCAAATCTATCCAAGTCTTTCTGAAGTGCCTCCCTGCCTTCTGGCAGATGAACACTCCCACCTAACTTGATGTCATCTGCAAACTTACTAATGATACACTCTGTATCCTTATTGAGATCATCAATAAAGATGTTAAACAGAGAGGGTCCCAACACTGAGCGCTGAGGCACACCACTTGTGACAGGCCACCAGCTGGATTTAACTCCATTAACTGCCACTTTTTGGGCCTGTCTGTTCAACCAGTGTTTTATCCAGGAGATTATGTGCTTGTCCAAGCCATGAGCTCCTTGGGGACTCCACTAGACCGTGTCCCATTGACCACTACTCTCTGGCTGTATCCTGCAGCCAGTTCACCTCACTACCCTATTGTCCAGACCACACTGTCTCAGTTTGGCTGTGAGGATGCTGTGGAAGACTGTCAAATGCTTTACTGAAGACAAGAGAGACCACATCCACTGCTTTCCATCATCTATCCACCTGGTTATGCTCTCATAAAAGGCTATCAAGTTGGTGAAGCATGATTTCCCTTTGGTGAGACCATTTCTTCTTTGTGATGCTTTTCACAAAGGTTTTTCTGGTGCTGCATGTTTGCAGAGGTGGGCAGAGAGAAGTGTAAATATTTTTTCACCATTCAGAAAGACTTTTTCGAGTTAGCAATATGCTTTTCCCAGAAACACGTCTTCAAAGGTGACACTGTGTGTTTGGAATAGAAGCACTCAGGAGCCTGAATTGTTCCATGGGATTCGTGTCCATTTTGACCTTGCTATAGCTCAGCAGAACAACCTGGGAGCTATTCAACAGTCATGTCAGAAATCTTGTTACTTGAGTGCTGTTGCAGCTTTGTTTCAGTCCTATGAGCCTGTGTCAGTCAAGTATTTATAATTCCGTTTGAAAATTGAAGCTCACTGCACTGCGAAGTCTTCTCCATTCTGACTCAGGCATGTCAGAGGAGGCAGATGGGATTTGGCAGGTGTGTGTACCAGAGTCCAGGTAACACTTCCCTTACCTCAGTGTTCTGTTCTGTTTCAGTTCTTCCTCAGAAGCAAGTGACCTAGTTAAGAAAATGATGTGGTGCTTATTGAAAGCTGATGAAGATTTACTAATTTTTTTTTTTTCCAAATTTATCTGAGGCTTGTTTTAGCAAGAAGGTTAATTGTTTGACTTGTACTGAAGACTTAAAATGAAGTTTCCAAAAAACTCTCCAGAATGCTTGGTGCTGGCCTATGTCTGCTCCAGCTGAAGCAATTGAGCTGCTCCCAGAACACAGACATAGATGTAACAGTATTTCTGAGAGCAGAGGAGAAAGCGTAGAGACAACTTTGATATGTGAGAGAGGGACTGAAGCTGCAGAGGGCTGCATCTGTGCCCTGTCTGTACCACAACTGGCAAGAAGGGCTGGATCAGCATGATATCTTCTGGTCATCATATTTGGCTATCGTGTCACGTCCCAGGATGGCATGCAGAATCAGAGGCAGGACAGGAAGCAGCAAGTTGATAAGAGAAGTGTTTCATCTCCATTCCAGCTCCAGATGATGCCAGTGTGGGATTTGCCAGTGAGTTCAGGGATGGGGGAAGAAAGGGAACATGGAAATTGGGAGAAAATATTAAGTGATTTTTGTTTCTAAAGAAAGTAGGATAACAGATTTACAAGTTTAGTATTTTGGAAGATTAAAACTTTGTAGTAAGTGGTCTTAGGTTTTGTGGACTTGTAGAGGTATAGCAGTTTTCACCAGCAACCTGTTGGCTTGTAGGATCCTAGCCCAAAGGCTTTCCCTTTGCCATAATGTGTTCTTCTTTTCCTGGCATCACTAGCTTACTGTCTTCTTGGGCATTGAGCTTTTCCAGCTGTACATGTGGACAATTTTGGTTGTTTTAAAGAGTGACCATAAAATGCCATGGCCGGTATGCAGTTGTATCTGTGACTTTAACAATATCGAGTGCCTCTGGTTTACTTTATTGAAGCAGTTAATTCTAGTTTTTGGCTTCCAATGGATTCCTCATTGAATTCCTCAGTGGAAACTCCTTTCCCCTCTAGGCCTGAGCTGGTCATTCACAGTAACATTCACAGCGTGCTGAAGCTTTTCAGATGTTCAGGAAGGAATAGTTCCTGCTGTAACACAGATAAACACAGTGTTGGGGAGCAGCAATCAACTATTTGTTTATTCTTACACTTAAAATAGAAGCAGCAAATGAAAAGCTGGACCTTAAACATCTTCAGGATGTCTGAAGTAGACAACCCTTTCAAGTGAGATGAAGGATGCTTTGCCAATTCTTTATTCCTGAATTTCGTAGTTATTCTGGCTTTTAAGCCTGTACCAGGCCACCAGCTTCCTTTATCAAGAGGAGAGGATGTAGCTGTGGGAGGTTCAAATGAAGATGAACTATATTTCTTGTTGTAAACTCTTCACCTGGTTCTCTTGGCTTGGCTGTTGACTGCATTGACTCCTTAGTGAATGTGTAAGGTCACTGAGGCAGGCACTGGAAGATTGCTTGAAGTCTTTGGGATGCTTTTGCCATTGAGCCAGGATGCTGGGCAGGACCCAGGGAGTTACTGCGCAGATACTACTTCTCTTTTCTCTTGTGGGGAGGGACATATCTATGTGTAATCCAAGTCCCTGTAGTTTACATGGAAGTTTAAAGTAAGATGAGCATAACCACTGTTGACAAAATCAGGAGGAAGCACACGCTGAGGAGTGAAACACTGGTGAGCTGAGTTCTTCTGGAAAGAAAGAGCTCTTTGCTTTTTCCATATTGGAGAAAACCTTTTCTTCTTCATGGCATTTTGAATGGTGATGTAGAAATCTGTAAAGTCTGGAGGTTTGGTTTTGCTTTTCAAAAGTGCAAGCCAGCGTTCCTCTGCTGTGATGTGTGCCCGGAGGGCTGCTTGCCTGGTTCCTGGCCTTGCACTGGCAGCTGCAGCACTTGGGCAAGAACTTCAGCAGCCTGACCCTGCCTACAAGGACTCATAGGCTGTTGGATAGGCAGTAACTCCCTGGATTTTCCAGTCTGTCCCAGGTCAGACATTAATGTTAGGTTATTCCTTCATGAAGGGAGTTTCGGTCTATAATTTAATACATTTACTGCTCCTGTTGCTCTCACCTCCCATGCAGATCAAAATACTGTAAACTTTCACAAACTTTCTAGCCTGAAATTATTAATGGTAGTTTATTCCTGTTTGTTATTGTAGCAGCATCATGCCTTTGTTAAAATAACTTTCTCCTTGAGAGAGAGGGAGAGAGCCTAGAGAATGTTCCTGTCTTCTCACAGGAGAAGCCCTCTCTCAGAGTTTCTCTCACAGCCCCCTCGCTCAGTGCTGAACCAGCTTGTGGAGTCCTTCTTGTTTCTGTGCTGTGAATCCATCCTTCTTGGTCACGAGTGACCAGTGAGCTCTGGTCTCACAGATATAATGGCCTTTAATGGAATTTGGCATTTAATGGAAATACTGTCTTTAGAACAATCCACTTGCAGCTTTTCCTTTTCCCCAGCTATACCAGGCTCATGGTTTTTATTTACCTGTCATGAACCAGAAGCAGATCTTTCTCCTCCAATGTCATTTTGTACTAATGAACTTCCAACCTGCAACTGAAATTCTTGACATTATTGTCTAAATGGCCTGCTTTATTATGTTACAACAAATGTGAATTCTGCCATATCAGTTCTCTAGGTTTTGATGTTCCTTGTAATAAATTTTCCGCTGCCATGATTTTTTTCTTCATTCACGTTTTATTAGCCACTCCCATAGTTCTGTCTTCTGTCAAGGCTATTAATTAAAATACTCAGTAAGCTCCATCATTGATTTCTGTGTTAACCTTTGATGAAGCTGTGTTTATCTCTTAAATCTTGTTTCTTAATGTACTGTTTAGGTATAATCCCCTGTTTCCTTCAGATGACCAAATCTGCTCACATTTAATAGGCCCTTATTCTGAAGGATGAGCACAGCTGGGCCCTGGGATTGCATAAGAACTTCTCTCTCCCTAATTACTGTTCCAAAAATAGAGTACTAACCAATAAAAGGAAGCATTGTCCTGTGGTTTGTGCATTAGCCTGCACTGGGTGGGGCGGGGGGGGAAAGATGGGTTCAGTTCCTGTTCTACAGCAGTGACAATGAGAAAATTAATTGGTCTTGGTTTTGCTCAGTTCTTGTATGAAGAAACACACCATAAGGGAGACACTATGACTGTTCTGCAGTGACATGGTCTGTGTTTGGGTCTGTCTTCTCTTAAAGCTTAAGCAAACAGCAGAAGATAGTTTAGAATCAGCTTTTGTCCTCTATTGACAACATTTGGTCTTTCATGTTCCCATCAGCTGTCAGAATTAGGGCAGCCTTACACACTTGTTTCCAGCACCTCATCATTACCTGAAGTGATGCTTGACATCTTTTAATTAAACTTTTATATGGATTAACATTCTCTTACTGAAATAATTGAATGATGAGCAGCCAGCATTTCATTTATACCCACATAAAAATAATCTCCTTAACTTGTCCTTCAATTAAAAACTGATAGAACAGCTCAAGTGTGTGACACAGCTCAAGTGACATGTCATGGAGTATCTGGACCTGCTTTAGTTGTTCTGAAAAAAGATTTATACACACATAGACAGATCAGTAGGGGTTGGAAAGAACCTCTAGAGGTCATTGAGTCCTACCCCCCTGCTTGAGCAGGACCACAGAACCTAGGGCAGGTCACATAGGTAAGCATCCACATGGATCTTGAAAGTCTCCAGAAGAGACTCCACAACCTCCATGGGTAGCCCATTCCCATGCTCTGTAACTCCTACACTAAAGAAGTTTTTTTCTCATGTTGAGGTGACCTCACAACCTCTGAAGAGAGCAGGTGCATGTCCTGCTTTTGTGTGTGAGCTAAGCCCTTGACTGTGGTGCATTGGTTTCACTTCCCATTCTTATTACTATTCTCATCTTCAACTTATCAGAAAACCCATATTCTTGTTTTCCATCTCTGAACCTGTTCTAGAAAAAAGTTAAAAAAGAAAAAAATCTTTGCCTCCAGATTTTATGAACGTGAGAGAGAGCTTGCAGATTTCGAAAGCTTGACAATTAAGTCATAAAGAGCCAACATTTACAACTGAGAGCCACAGCTGTCAAACTCCACTGTCTGGCTTAGTTCATGCCACCTCCTTCTCCTTATTTCCTAAGGAATAAACTCAATACTGATTCCAAAAGTTTCAAAGCTCTTACCTTTAGGTAGCTCTGGCAAATCTGGTGAGCAAAACCACTTCAAGGGTTGATCACTTCATCCATGTTGTTGCGAGGCAGTTGTGTCTAGGAAAGCCAGCAGCACACCTAACCAGTGACAGGACCTGCTGTCATGCCTCAGTAGCGTATCCAGTTGAAGATGCAAGCAAGTCAGGTTGGTAGACAGCATATAATTACCCCAGTTTGCCCACAGTCCCAGCCTACTGCTCACACCTGCTCTACAGCATCAGGAATGTTGTGTGACAGGCTCACACCAGTGTCTTTTCACAGGGAGTTTTCTAATATCCCAGAAATTTTACTTCATACTAACCTGAAGCTACTTAGAAGCAGCATGGGAATAACAAAGACAAGAGAGGCATAACTGTATGTCCTAACCCACTGTGCTTCTGTGCAAACCATCCCAGAGAGTGATGTACACACCTATATGTGGGGTTCTTACTCAGTTATCAAAGTCAACAGTCAGTTTAATTTCCTGGCCAATTAAACGCTTGTGCTTAAATCAGCAAAGATATCTGTGCAGTGTGGTAACCATTGACGTTCCAGCTGGGATGTCCTTGGTACCAGGGTTTGTGGCCAAGCTGGGCTTTGTCTTAAATAGATGCCTTCTTCTCTGAGGGGGATTGACCGGGCCAGCTGCCAGATACACACCCAACCACTCTCTCCTCAACAGTACAGGGGATGAAAACCACATGGAAGTCTTCTTCAGCTGAGATAAAGCAAACAACCATTCTGAGCAAAACAGACTTGACTTGGGGAAAATTAATTTGTCAGTTAAAACCTATTTGGACAGTGAGAAACAATGACAGAAACAACAGCCACAGAATTGGCATTTTCAAGTATAGTGGACACCTGAACGTCTTAGTGAGGCTCGTTCTTGCTTCATGAAAACCTGCTGCAGAGTTGGTTTTGTGCAAAGTGTTTTGTACACAACAGGAGCCCATCAGCATGATGCATTGAGTTTGCCTGGGAGACTCGCATCACTGCTCCAAAACAGGCTGCTCACTCAGCTCCTGGGCAAACAAAGTCTTACTCAAGAGAATGTTGCAGCAGAGCAGGAAGCCCCTTGACCTTGTGAGGTCAGGATTGCACAAGAATTAGCAAAATGGTGTGTGTCTGAGAAACTGCTGATGGGTAAATGAAGAAGAAAGCAAACATTTGAGTTTTCCTCAGCCTTCTGTCCTCGTAATTTGGAAACTCTTGGAAACAGAGATTTTTGTCGGTGGTGAATGAAATTGGTGTTAATGATGGAAGCACATTGCCCACCTCTCATTTGGACTTGAAAGACCAGCTCTGGAGCTCAGGTTTGCCTTGCTGGCAAGAAGGAAGGCTCAGCACTTTGTACCCTGCACACACACTGTGATTTACAGTTGCCCACCACCACAGTAGTTGTGGACTCTCCTTACAAGAGCTGAACTGAAAGTATGAAAGGATGGGCTGCAGTAACTGCAGCTGGTGCTATTTTTACATTTCAGGTCTTTGGTCTTTTGCAGGTTTTCTGTGTGATATGGGCCAAGTTAATCACTGCTCTGCGTTCTCTCCATGTAAAGGAGGTAATAGACTGATTAAAATATCATTACTTAATTTTAATAGAGATGTTAAAATACTGCTTTACTGAAATGCTTTGGGAGAGGTAGAGTATTTTGACAACGTTTTGTCAGGGAAAGTGTTGTTTCTCAGGATTCACTGGTCATTTCTGATGGAGGAGAAAGAAAATCACTGTCCTGTGTATGGCTGGATGTGGTGTGGTATTGAGAATGTTATAGCTGCAATGTATAGATAGGACAGGTAGAAAGATTGTGTTGAAGAGGCTAAAATATGGGATAAGTAAAAGGAATTAGATAGTGTTAGACTCTCGTTCCCCTGCACGGCTCAGGATACATAGAGGAGTCAAGAGTGAAGCAGAGTCTGGGAGAGGAAGGAGGAAAGATATTTGTCTTTTTGTTTCCCACTACCTGGAATAACCTACCTTAACAGGCAATAAATTAATTTTCCCTGTGTTGAGTCAGTTTGCCTGTGCTGGTAATCAGTAAGTCATCCCCTGCCTCATCTTGACCTATGAGTTTTCTTGTTCCTCTTACTCCTCGCTGTTCAGTGAGTGAATGGCTGGGTGGGAGTGTTGTTTTTAACAAAGGTTAATTCACTTCAGACTCTACTCATGACTGTCCTTACTCATGCTGTTCGTTAGAAACATCTTATATGTTTTCAGTCATGACATGCTTTGCGCTGGTGAAAACCAAGAGTGAAGGAAAGATGTCGATGAACACAATAATAAAATGAATGAAAATGAAAAGGGTAGTAAGCTTCTGAGACTGACCTGTCGTGAACAAACCTGGAACCCAGAGGAAAGGACAGAACACCGAATGTAGAGTATAAAGTATATCTATGGCTGTCCTTACCCGTGCTGTGAATGTTCTGAAGGCATTAGAGGAGCACATAATGTGCTCTTAACTTTATGTATATTCTTCTTGTTTAGTGGTGACATGGTGGTGCTTGGTCAAAGGTTGGACTTGATCTTAAAGGTCTCTTCCAACTGATGAGGTCCTGTGATTCTGTGATTAAGTTAGTAATCAATAGCCCTGGAGTCTCTCACCCCGTGCTTCTCAGTGACTGTAACCTTGCAATCAGACACTACCATTCAGCAGGAAATGAATTTGTGAAAGAAAGAATAGAGAAGAAAAAGTGATGAAACCCTGAGTGCACCCACAAGTGCTTATGCAAAAGAAATTCTTACTGTAGTTTAGGATGGCTTAAATATGCAGAACAGCTTTACTGTGGTTATGCTACCAGGCTTGGAGGATGCAAAGATGCTCTTGTCTCCTGCCACACCAGGTTTTCTCCGTGCTGTGGTCGCCCACCAACCTCACCATGATTCTTCAGCCTTTGGGGGAGGTGAGTGATGTTAAACTTTTGTTTCCACACCTAGCACTGACTTCCTTTTGCAATCTTAATTACACTGTTTGCCCTAAGAGGAACAGTGTGACACCTAACAAAGAGAAAGATTATGTCAGTTCCCTTCCATCATTATATCAATCCCCTGAATATCACATATGCTATCAGAGACAAACAAGGGTGTAATAACCATTATGAGTCCATTGAGAGATCATTTCCTTCTCGTGCCGCATAGAACCTACATCGATATTTACTTGGGGGCTTTGTCATATGATGGGGCAACTGGTGAGTTTCAAGATCATTTTTCCTGTGTGTAGTTGATAGTCCTAGACAGTAGATACCTTAATGATGAAGTTAAGATCAGAAGGGTCGTTGTATATGATAAAGGCTATAAAACCTCCTCTGGGAGTTCCTGCAGAGCTGCAGGTGGAGCCAAAGCATTTGTGGATATTGAGCCCTACACAGGCCCATATGCCCAGAGGGACTGTGGAGTTTCCTCTGGAGACGTTTAAAACCCCCCTGTATATGTTGCTGTGTGACCTGATCTAGGTGATCCTGCTGTGGCAAAGAGATTGGACTAGATGATCTTTCAAAGTCATTCCAATCACTAATGTTCTGTGATTCTGTGATTTCCAGGGAAGCTGCCCCGTGGAAGCTCTGGGAGGTTTGGAGCCTGGCCCAGGACTAAGAGCATTCCAAGACAACACACAGCAACACAGCAACTCCTGCTTAGGGCAGAGCAGCTCTTCTCCTTGGCCAGGCCTTGTTCAGCCGTAGGCATGAGTGCAGTGGGGCACAGTGGAGTGTTTCCATTGACTTTATGGTGACCTCAGCCAACTGGCTGTGCCCCTAACATGTGGGTGGATGAAGTTGTGATATGCAGTCCTCCCTTTCCTCCCTTTTAAATAATTCACAGGTTCTTTGAAGTGCAGTTGTCTCTTCCTTGCTGTTTTGTGTTCATGGTCTTGCCCAGCTGGCTGAAACCTTCGTGAAAGCATGGCAAGAATAACGTTGAATTGCAATCTCCTTCCAGGAAACCCTTACTCTGATCAAGCTTCTCTGCTACTGGAAAATTAACAGTGAATAAAGGTTCTCTTCTAATAAGTCTTGGAGAAAAATGTGACCATCTTTCCAGTGATAAAAAGCAGAGACCTTGTGTACACAGTTCCCCTCCTGTTTATACTAGCAGTTACTAGTTTACAGTCAATGGCATCTGGAGCTTGGAAGTGTTTTGTAATTCAAGAAATCCCAATGTCTGTGAATGTCCTCACTACTGTCTGCAATAAATACAGTGCAGGTAGAGAAAAAGTCCTCTCCCTGTTAAAATGCCAGTCTGCTCCAGCTGAGCACACTGGGAACTTGCCTGGTCAGTTTGGTATCTGAATGCAACATATTTCTTGGAACACTAATTACACAAGAAGGATCAGGGTGACTCAGATACAAAATATTTTCAGAGAAGATCTAGAGATGAATTGCTTTAACAGGCAAAGTAAATATTTCAGTGACATAAAGCACATGAAGCACAAACCACTTACGTGCAATGGCTCCCACATCAAAAATTCTCTCTGCTATCAAACATTATACACAGTATTTTTCTATTCATCTTCCTATTGAAATAAGATGTGGAGATAAGAAGCAGCCCCACGCCATGCAGGAATCTGGAAAATCACTGTATGCTCTGCAGCTAATCTGATCTGAAGGCCCAGCCTGCTGTAGCTGGATCGGGTGCCTAGCCATGGTGGGGACCAACTACCTTGTTTTGTTAGTAGCCCAAAAGTCAGGATTTTCCTTTTTCTTTTTTCCTTTTAATACAATGGTTCTATAATTTTTAGCCCTTTTCCCTTAATTGAGCTTCTAGAGCACTTAAAAATCTGCCAGAACAGAGGTTCCAGTGGGGGGGAGGAGCATTTTTTCTACCTCTGTGCTTAGCAGGAAGAATAGAACAGCTTTTTGGCATAGCTGGTGTGATGATGAAGCCGGTGTTGATGAACAAGTAATTTATGGAAGTTACCTGTGAAGTGTACAACGACAGTTTACATGAGTACAATCAATATTGTGTTAAGATTGAAAAACCAGACTGAAATGGTACAGATGCCAAACCACATGCAGTGTTGCATGGATTCAAACCGCCCAAGCTGAGCTCAGCTGCCCCTGCACTGGGGTTACTGCAGCCTGTGTTGCTCTGAGCACTCTGACTCAGTCACTGACATCACAAATATAAACCTGTCTGGTCTCTTCTTCACTTTTGGAAGCTTCAGGGTTTAATGTGTACATATTCTGAAATTTCTGTTCCTAAGAGATTTTACAGAATAATTAACAAAACAAGAGAACAGCAAAAATAAACCAACTAAACTAAAGAAAAATGCACAAAACCCCAGAGCCACCTACTTGAGATCTATTACCATCCAGTCCATAAAAAATATGAGAATAAACAGCATGGCCTGTAAATGATCACTCACAAATAGTCTTTAATCCAGTCTCTCTCATTTCACTGTGTCACAGAATCATCAGATGGTTTAGATTGGAAGGGACTTCAGATACCACCTAGCTCCAAACCCTTGCCATAGGCAGCAACACCTCTAACCAGACCAGGTTGCCCAGAGCCCCATCCAGCCTGGTCTTTAACGCTGCCAGGGATGAAGCAGCTACAGCCTCCCTGGACAACTTGTTCCAGTGCCTCAGCACCCTCACAAGGAGGAATTTCTTCCTCAGATCTCATCTACATCTCTCCTCTTTTAGCTTGAACCCATCCTCCTCGTCCTATCACTGAAAAATCCCTCTCCATCTTCCCTGTAGCCCCTTCAGGTACTGGAAGGCTCTCATTAGCTCTTGCAAAAACACTGCTCACAGCAATTACTGTATTGCCTCTGTTTCCTGGCGCCTCTGTCAATTTGGAATGTAACACAGCAATTAAAAGACAGTAAAATGTTTCACTGCTGAACCTGGGCTTTTACCCTGACCCCTTCATCCCTGGCAACCAAGTCATTTTATTTTTCAGGAAATCGTCAAATTATTAATAGGTCAGCTGGTGGCATGGCTGTGAAATACAGATTTGTCTGCGGTGAGAAATGCAAGTATTTCTAGTGCTGCTGTTGTTTGAGTGCTGCTCTCAATGGCTTGGGGTAAAATGACCCATAGTTTCCTGTAGCATCGGTCTGACCAGTGTGTCAAGAAGCTCAGAAATACTTCCATTTTTGTGGCTTTTTTCCCCTTCTGTCAGCTGCAGGACTTTCCCATCTGCCCTTGCAACCGGCCTCTGGATTGTTGTAGCAGCAGTAATCAGCAGAATCGACTAAAACCAAATGAGGTGACTGACAGCAGAGAAAGACCCAGATTTTACCTCATCGATGCTTTAGCATGAGCTGATTGCCTGTCAGCTCACTGCTGTGCTCGTAGTGTTCTTGGGTTGGGGCTCTGCTGGGGTAAAGAAGAGTATGGAGAGCAGAAACGGGGAGGGAGAGACTGAGAAAGCGAAGAGTATCTTTACAGGTCTGACCAACCTTCTGTTACATGTCCCTTTTTTGTGGCTTAGGAAGGTACTTCTGTGTATTTTAGTCTTTCTCTGAGGAATGAGACACCAAGTGATCCTGGGTAGGAGAGTTCAGATTTGGCTGTCCCTCTCACTGTCTGTCAGGAGAGACTGCAAGGGGGTCTGTTGGAGGGAGGTGTGCTCACTGCATGAGTGTGTCTCTGCACATGCCTTTTGCAGATAAATTAGTGAAACTAAACCAGCATGTTCTCACGCACAAGAGTATGAGAAGTGTCATCTTTCCCAGTTAGTCTGGCAGGACAGTTTGTCAGTGCCCTGCCCTGCAGGGCATCTTTTGAGAGCAAAAGTCACTTGTAGGACACAGCTAGGAAATGTTGATTTACGCTGTTTAGCAAATTCACTCACTGAGACCATAAAATGAAGGCTGATGCAGAAGGAAAATGGGTTTTTACATTGCTGGGAGCCCTGTACCACCATCCTGTCCCTTTTCTGAGCCAGCCTGGTGTGCCAGGTAGTGGTTGTACAGCCTTTCTAGCTTAAATTTGGAGCAGGATTTAAAATCTTGTGTTTTTAAGTCATATCATTGTTGTGTGATTTAGCAGCATCTAATCCTGTCCACAGCTTAGGAAGGATTTTAAGGGATGGCTTGTGTCTGGAACAGACTGCACCCAAAGACAAAGCTAAAAGCAAAAGACAGTTTCTAACGGTGATCTACAGTAGATAATGCATTTAGCCTTAATTGTGTTTACTGTAACTGGATGCCTTGAGGGAAAACTGATATAAGCAATTTCTCAGCCAAGAACAGAGCCACAAGACAGACAAGTTGTACAAATGAAATTAACTGGCTGCTAGTGAGTTTTGATATCCTTTTAGAAGGCAGGAACATGGTGCGTGAGGGTTGTTTATCTCTTACACTGATGCTGACAAAAAAAATAGGGTGAGCAGAAATGAAGATATCCCAGCCTGGCGGCTTCCCCGTTCTTGTGACTAAGCTCCTGGCCCTGGGACAGTGAATTTGCACCAACAATATCCTTTTCTGTGTTACCTTAAGAAATAGTTCATGGTACAGCAAATAGTCCATATTCCAATATCAAAATAAAGAACTAGTCCATAGTATCTTCAAATCACAACCTGAAGAACACTGGTTTAGACTAGACATGGCAACATGAGAAGCCCAAAACCAATACCAAGATTCCTCCAGTGGAAGAGCTTTCTTTAGACCCCATGGAAAGAGTAGCCGTGTGTTTAATTAGAAAAGGAGAGAAATGAAACCTCAAAGCTGTGAAGCTGCCTTGATTTCACTAAAAATAATTTACCTAACTCTTTGCTGCAACTCAAAGAGAAAGATTTGTGCAGTCACACATGGTGGAGGTTCCCAAAAAGGTTCTGGTCTGGGTGATCCTGCTGTGGCAGGGGGATTGGACTAGATGATCTTTCAAGGTCCCTTCCAATCCCTAATGAGTCTATGATTCTATGTTCCTCGTGTGCTCTCCTGCTCTCCTTTAACTCCACAAACGCACTTTTTTTTACTCTCTGTGCCAAAAAATCAGACTGGGATGTGAGAGGAGGGAGTCTTGTATGTGCAGCATGGCAGTTCCTCAAGTAATGAGCTGTGAGCTGGTGGATTCAAACCCTTCAGCTCTTTAAGATGAAAGATCTTCCTTCTGCGTTGTCCTGCATCTGAAAAGCTGGGATGCAGACTGATTTTTTTCATTTTTAAATAAAGTTTTACCAAACTGAGGAAAACCAGGAAGGTGAATACTGCAACCCAGGATGGTGCAACGTTTCGATGATTCCTAGTTCTAAGGAACAGATGTTGCTGGGGTATCCAAACACTGCCAAGTATAAATATCTTCATTTGCAAGTGACTTTTGTCAGCAAATTTTCCTTTTTTTACAAAGGCACCTGAGTAAATCATTGTGAACTTGCAAATGTAATTAATTTCTGGGTATTTTTCTCCTTTCTGTCATGAATAGGTTGTGAATAGTTTCAAACAAGAGAGAGAGGCGAGACTGGCCAATTTCTTCAAAAGAATAACCGTGTCTGTAAATCACCGCTGAACAGTTTGGTACCTGGCAACAAAGTAGGGTAAGGAAGGCTGAAGGGCTGGAGCGGGGTAAGGAAGGCCGAAGGGCTGGTTTTTCAATTGCATGCCCAAAGTGAAAAATTGAAAAGCAATTTCACTTTGAATCAGCTCAAAACAAAACATGAACTGAATGGAAAAATATTGATTCCATCAAATGGAAACTTGGTTTTGGCATCAAGCATCTTTGCCATGATGCACAATCTGAGACATTCACGAAATAATAATAATAGTAAAATTAAACTGTCTAAAGCCATTTCTGAGGTGGTATTGCCAGGGGCTCTTGAACTATGACACTGGTGGATTTGCTGCAGATTTAACATCAGAGTGGGGAATCACCTCCCTGCTCACTGCAGTGACTTCACTGGGCACTTCTTTCTGCATCGGCCTTAAAAGATTTTGCTTCTCTCAAGCTCTATGAAACATTTATGTGTCTAAGTATTGCACCACTTACAACAATTTATATGATTAATAAAAGCTTCCTTCATACAGCAAATTCTAGTCTATCTGTCTCGAGGTTGAGGCTGCAGGTGGAGGATTAATGGAAAAACACAAGGCTACTGTCCTTTACAGAAGAGGAATTTAAAGAGACAAAGGAGCCCTGCATTGCTGTCATCAGCTGGATACACTGCTGATACTGAGAGAAACTTGAGAGAGCAGGAGCCCTCTTATTTCTTTGGTGCTTATTGTGTGTGATGTTGATCCTCCTTCTGAGAATGCTCCTATTTTCTTCAGCTGAAACTGGAGTAAGTCCTGCGATCATCTGAGTCTGTAACTGAACTGAACACCATATCATTCTGAAAAATTTAGAGCTGGTAAGTGGTTTTGCTTCATGTGTATTTTCTCTGTTTTCAAGATACTTAAAGATGTAAAACAGCTCTCAAAGGTGTCTTAGTCATTAATATGTGTAAAATGAATGTTGCTGCCTATGAGGTTACTGTTCTTGAACATTATTGTACAGGAGTGGCTACCTGCAGACTTACTGTGGCATCTTTTCCAAAGTCAAAATATACTGAGGAAGGAATTAAACACTTGAAGACAGTAATGTGCCTGTAAAATGAACAAGCTGGAAACCAACCTGATGAACTAGTAGGAAGTGTTCAACTGATTTCCTTGTAAAACTAAAATTTAATTCAAACAATGTATCTGGGAACTTCTTATACTTTCCCCGTGCTATTCTTTTCCCCTGAGGAAATATGACTGGTAAAAGGGAAGGTAAAAATAGAGAACTCCCTGACCAGAGCACCCTTCTCTTGGCCTTTTTCTTGTCAGCTGCCATGATGGTAGCATTAAAATAAAAAGTATTCCCTAAGAAAACAACAAGGAGTGACATTTCTGCGCCACAGATTCCAGCTCTCTGAAACTCATCATAAGCAGAAGCCACAACCATTTTCAGGCTGCCATCTCTCTACACAGATCTTTCTTATCCTCTCATTTTTTTTCAGTGTTTCATACACTAGTGTGACCCAAACACAAAATCCTTCTATCCTTAGAGTTAGAATACAAACAGAAATTAATCTTTTTTTTAATAGCGTTCATAGGATCATAGGATGTTAGGGGTTGGAAGGGACCCAAAGAGATCATCGAGTCCAACCCCCCTGCCGGAGCAG
>JAOXOE010028241.1:0-16533 GCA_028565055.1 Phoeniculus purpureus | reverse complement strand
GGAAGGGGTGGGGGGCATTGCATGTGCTAGGGAAATTGAGAATCAGTGGTGTGAAATGCAGTTATGCATTTGCCAGCTTTAATAGCTTTTGTGCCTTGTTAGTTCTAAATCCTTAAAAATGTCTGGAAGTTACCAAGTAGGTTAAGTGGCTGCAGTGACACGTTGAGTATTTAATGCAAAAGGTCATGTGCATTCACCGCCCTTGACAAGTACAAGTGTATGCATTAGCAGCCTGTCCATACATTGTGACTGTGACTTGTGGAGCACCAACACTCAGTTTTGGCTTGTCTGTTGTGACAATGCAGGGAAGAAGTTCCGTTTCCTGAAGCAGAGTCATGCATTTGTTGTTTTGGCATCGGGGAGCTTCTGCCTTTAGAATTCAGCTGTGGATTTCAAGAAGTACCATAATGGCAGTGTTAGTTGTTAGGGGGGCTTTTTCCTGCTGTTTTTGAGAGTGAGGATATTCAGGCATTTTCTTACTAATTAATAGGTAATAAATTATTACTTATAAATAATAAGCTAAAGTATTGGAATGAAGATGTATGAAGAAAGTTTGTCCCGCCACTGAATTTAAGAAATAGCTGTCTGTGTAGCAATTATCAAGACTAACTTGAAAAAGAGATGAAACTCAAAGGATGCCTCTTGTTGTCATTTACTCATGTATGGTAGCTAAGGCAGTTAAGTAGGGGGGTTTTGGGGGTGCTTGTGCTTGCACTGGACTAGTTCCGCCCACTTGTTGGAGTTCTTGTTGTATGACGGAATTTTGCCAGTTTGAAAACAGTTTCCAAGAATATAAACTCTTCCTGGCATAATCCAGGACATCCTGCAGCAGCAAATTTTTCTATTAGGAAACTGTTTCAATGTTTCCTTTTATTTAGTACAAAACAAGACTTCAAAAATAAACTTCAAAGAATATATAAAATTTAAACTAAAAGAATCCATTCCTATGCCGGAAGCTGTTTGTTCTGAGTTGTGAGGATTGAGAAATACAGGGAATTTTCTTTTCCTTTCTAAACCTCAAAATTTTCCTTCATCTAGCTCCAGGTCATGAATTAAGTAGAATGCTGTTCTGTAGAATTTTTCTGCCTGTGTTTTAAAAATGTTTTTGTTGCTCTAACGTTATACACTTTCAGTAAATCAAGTTTATTTACTCGAAAGCCCTTTCTGCTACGTCCTCATTTGTACACTAGAACCATTTGGTTCTGCATATCAAACTGCTCGTCCTGCAGTTACATGATGTTTCCTTGTGTCAGCTGAGCAAGCCTAACAACTGCAGTGCGACGTATTGCAGTTCCTGTTTAAATAGTTTTGTTTTTAATGTGAGCACCAAATACCCTGATTTCATGACTAAATATTGTTATCTTTAATCTCAGAATAATTTCCGTGCGTGAAGTAGTTATTTTTATTAATAAAAATGACTAGATTTCTGTAAAGAGAGTCAGAAATGTAGCCTGTTCCAGGTGCTTGATACTGCTGAATTTTGCAGAGCTGGTAAGTCAGCTGTAGCTATAAACTCGCTTCTAGTGGCAACTCATAACTGAGAAGGGGTTTTACACTTGATTGTGGCCTAAAGATGAAATCTAACATTACTTTTATGACCTGGACATTACATATCTATTTTACTTACGGTATTTTGACTTCATGTTTCTGTCATGCATGACAAGAGGGACAATTAGGAATAAAAGTCAGACTTCTCTTGATTCTACTGGGACCAGAGTCTTGCTCTTGCTGATACCCAAAGATTTGGCCCTTACATGCAATACAGCTGTTGAGTGAGACAGAAATGCCAGGATGAGAGTAAAACCTCTTTTCATGCAGCAGCAAATGAAATATGTCTGCTTACTGACTGCGTACAGCTTTTCATGTATGGCCAGTGGAAACGAGTGCACGGGCATACCAGCGCTGTAGATGGAAGTGCCATTGCCATCTGAGAGCTGGTAATGGTGAAGAGCCACCTGGATCTTCGTCGTTTGGTCTCCTCAGATGTGGACCCAGAATTTTCAGTAGGCTTTATAACCTCTGTGAAAGTTGCTGTTGCTCAGGAGAATGAAAGCACAGTCCTAGGTTTTGGAAGTCTTCTTGTTAGCTGCATTTTTTTTTTTTTTAAAAAGAATGGAACCTTTTATTTCCTCCATAAAGAATTGAGACCTTACACTTGGAAAACAAAGCTGACAGGCAGAGGAGTGAAGAACAAAAGTGACGATGGCCATAAAACAGATACTATGTTTTATTCCTTGAATTAACTGGCAAAATTCCATTATTTCTTCTAATTGCAAAAGTGAATCTGTGTAGGTGACACCTATCTGCTTTCAGTCAATGGTTGGAAGCAGAGGAAAAAAACTGAATGCTTGAAATGACTGGAAGACAAAAGTTAGTATGAAATTTGTATTTCTATCTCACATTTTGAGAACATTCTCTCTCTTTACTTGGTGTTTCAGAACACAGAATCCAACAGGGTCATGTACTGAAGGCAAGTGCAGTATATGTATTTTGGGCAAGTGCTTGCCACAAGTGTCACCAAGGAGTAAAATACACTTACTCTGTGGTTTTGGGGTGTTGGGGTTGTTTGGTGGTTTTGTTTTGAGTTGTTTTTTTTCTGTTTTGTTCAATTGATTTTGGTTTGCTTTGGTTTTTTTAAACTCTAATAACCTTCTTAAACTTGCTTGTAATAGAATTCAAAGATTTGTAAGTATACAGCCATGTTTTAAAACCCCCCATTCTCTAATGCTTCTGCGGTGGATGTCATTAAGACTTTATTAAATACTCCCAAGGTATATACTATACCAATAATTTATTGCTCTATTACCTACACTTTCTGTACTGTCTGCTTTTTGTTATCCTTTTATGTGTTTTATTATTCCTAATGTAAAAGCTGTAGACCATTTTCTTAAGCCACAGCACCTGAACTCTTAAAACACAACTTTCAATTTGTATGTCCCCATTTGTTTTCCAACTATTTTAATTAAAAAGATGATCCAAATTATCTTTGGATAACTTGTGTATGCAGTTCATCCTGAAATGCAATTATCTTTAGTTTAATGCGTCACAAGTGTGCTTACTGGGACAACTTACTCCCTATTCTAACCGTTTATGAAAGCCCTGCTGCTGCTTTTTAACATGCTTTAAAATGGTGCCGTGTCAAGATGAGCTTCAAAAGCATTGTTTCTTTTTAAGCTAATGAGTCCTGAAGATTCATGTTTGGTACCTTTTGTGGAATGGAAAAACAAAGAGCATGTATTGTTCGATTTACACAGAGACTCCGTGTTCTTGGTTTAGGTCAAGAGGCACAGATAGGTACATAAGGAAGGATGAATAGAGAAGGAAGAATGTGTGCTCCACTTAAGGGTAGGGAGCACAAAGCTTTTAAGTGAACTTGTGCTCAGAATTATGAAAGGCCAAGGAATAAAAAACAGGATGGCTCTGTTTATTACCCATGTAGTTAATGCAATTTTATGAATCACTTGAATAGGCAATTTGCCTATTAAATCAAATTGTATAATAACAATATGTTAACCTTACATTTTCTTAAAAATAAAATTAGATACAAGCAGGGAAGAACTCCAGCATGGATTGCTGACTGACCTTTTCAAACTTGGCTCTTGATGTCCATTTGACTTGGAAGAATGCATCTTTCTTATAAAATAAAAATTATATGTTTTTAAAAGTAATTCCACAGATTTTCTGCGTATCCTTGACAGTTAACAGCTGCACAATACTTTTTGTTTCAATTCAGACGTTAGCAGAGGGCACTGCTGTAGCGTGATACGACAGGTTATTGTGAGTTACATACAAAGCTAGGCCAGCAACTCAGCCTGGACTGATCAGTGTTTTCCTTTCAAAGAACAACTTTCCACTGCCAGTGAAAAAACTTGTTGGATATTTTGGTTTTTTAAACCAAATTGTACTTTAATTGTGTTTACATTGGCTTCTTAAAATTAGCATAACACGACCGCACTTTTTATCGCTCTGATGCACAACTGAACATCAGCGTTTAACTTAAACAAACTGCTCTGAGAATTGTTTTGCATATTCCGGCATGCCTCTATTCCATCTTTCTCAAGCAGACCAATACCACACCTAAATTAAATAAATCCCAAATATTTGTTAACAGAACAGCTGTATTAATAGTCCTTTTACGGACCAAAAACATTAAATATTTCTTATTACTTGATGAAAAACTTGCTTCACTCTTCTTCTGGTGAATGCTTTAAGACTTGTGACCTGCAGAGTTGAGCTGTGCTAGCGCTGTCCTAGAAAGGACTGTTGAACAACACGTGCTTCAAGAAGGGATGCTACAGCTTTGGGAGGAAGTCCACAGTGAATGGTGCAAAGCATAAAATAGGTGGTAGAGTAAGAATTGATGACAGTGATGAATGCTTCAGAAAATGGCTATGATATACAAGTGATACTACACTCCTCTAGGTCACTTGTGTTTTGTTTCCTACTGCCTTTAATAGCTGGAGCCCTACAATGATATGATCTTCCATTATAGTGGTAACTGTGGCCTGCGATAGAGAGAGAGAGAGAGACAGCACCGTGGGGCGAGTGCTCGCGGTACTTTGGTGCTTTGCTGCTACTGAAGATGCAATGTTCAGAGGAGCAATTTCCTCTTAGCGCTGATGTGTTTTCGACACCTAGTGGTTCTGAATGTAAATTACTGAACGTTTGTTAATGGAAATATTTTCTTACCAGGAGTAAATTCACAGTGAAAAAGTTAGGGAAATCCTGTAGCTCAGACAGAATGCAGTTGCTAAAGTTGTTTGCAAGAACTGCAGCGAAGGTCTGAAGAACAAGGTACGATAGGTAATTTTTGCTGCTGTACCAGTTGGGGAAGGACAAGAAAAGGCAGCCCACAGACCTCTCTTGTAAAAGGTCAGTCACATCATGCTGATAAGAGCGAATATAGTAAAAATAAAAAGTATGGTGGGGAAGGGGTTGAGCAATTACAAGATAATTTTTTCTGCTCAGTGTTAGTCAAGTTTTTACAAGTGACTGAAAGTGGCAGGAGGATGTCATGAGAGTAGGCAGTGAAATAGGAATTACTTAAGGGACTCAGCTAGCTAGGACAAATGGAAAACATGTCTCTTAATAATTATTTTACTCTAATTATTAAACTAATAATTACTCTTAGTAAGTATTAGTTTATTTCATTGCATGTTTGCATTTTAAGTTGTGGAAAATTATATAACACTGTTCTTTCTTCTCTTTGTTCTTTTAAACCTTAGCATAGGAACCACTGCTTGTGGCAGGGGCTTTATTCTAAGACTAATCAGATGGTGTTAAATTTTAAGTTTTTAGAAGTATTTTTTAATACGAGCAAGTTCAACTTTAAATACGTAGTACTTTGGTAACTGATTTTCATTGTGCTAGCACTGATGCAGGTGACAAAGATGCAGAATTTATAGACATAGTTTTAGACATGTAAAAAGTAGTTTTAGCAGTTTAATTTTTAGAGAGACATGCATTTATTTACTTATATATTATTTATTACACTTCTTTATATAGACATTATATTTTCTTTTAAAATACTAGCAAGGGCACCTTTGCTTTAAACTCTGTTGTTTTTAAGAAAAGTAAATACTAATGGATCCTGGATTCATATTTTAAAACAGTTAAAACTTTTTTGACTTATAATAGGATCTGTATTTTCATAAATGTGAAGGTCTGGCCAGAGAGGTACACCAGCAAATCACCAACCTCAGGTACTTGTCAGAGTTGGTACTTTTTAGGCTTTTTCTAGAAAATCTCATATATGTGTTTTATGGAATTCCCTGAGGCTTTTTCTCTTGACAAGGGCTTTTATCTAAAATGCTCCAACTTTACAGTCACTACACCGCATGTAACACAACACACAGGAGCACAAACACAGAGCATGTAACTAAGGAGGCTTGATGGCACTGCATTATGAGTGATTGAGCTGAAGCTCTTCAGCCAGCAAGGAATTCACTGCACCAAGTTCTCTTACTTTACAATGTTATAAATCTTACTGACATAAAAAATACTTGTAAGTAAAACGTGATCTGATTTTGGTAAGGAACGACTGTGGTGATGGGGAAAATAATAATTAATGAAGTAGAGCTCCTAAATGAAGAGTCACGGTGTTTGTCTTGCTAGAAAGCAGTTCTGTAGAAAAGGACCTCAGGGTCCTTGCGGACAGTGACTTATCCATGGGAATCTAATATGAGGACAAGCTGAGAGAGTTGGGGCTTTTCAACCTGGAGAAAAGAAGGCTTCATGGAGACCTCCTTTTGTGCTTCCAGTGCCTCATGGGGGCCTACATGAAAGCAGGAGAAGGTCTTTTCAAGAGGATTTGTGCAGATAGGACAAGGAGCACTGGGTTCAAGCTGGGAAAGGGTTGATTTAGGCTGGATGTTAGAAAAACGTTCTTCAATGTGAGGGTTGTTAATGGCTGGAATGAGCTGCCTGGGGAGGTGGTGGGGGCCCCATCCCAGGAATCATTTAAGGTCGGGCTTGATGAGGCTCTGAGCACCCTGACCTAGGTAGGGTTGTCCCTGTGTAAAGAGGTTGGACTAGATGACCTCTGGAGGTCCCTTCCAGACTAGAAAATTCTATGATTCTATGACAGCAATGTGCCCTTGTGTCCAAGAAGGCAAATGGTATCCCAAGATACGTCAAGAAAAGTGTGTCCAGTGTGTCCAGTAGGTCAAGGGAGGTTGTCCTTGCCCTCTACTCTGCCCCAGTGAGACAACACATGCAGTTCTGTGTCCAGTTTTGGGCTCCCAATTCAAGAGAGACAGGGGACTACAGAAGAGAGTCCAGTGGAAGGTTACAAGGATGATTAGGGGACCTCAACACCTCTGCTATGAGGAAAGGAGGAAGATAGAAATTTATAGAATGTGTCAAACAAGACTTGCCACTTGGGAGGAATACAGGAAGACTGTCAGAGAATTCAGTGATGCAACAATAAGAGCTAAGGCAAATCTGGAATTAAGTCTACTAAGGGCTATCAAAGACATTGAGAAGGTTTTTTTTCAAGTGTATCGTATAAAAAGGAAGTCTAGAGAAAATGTGTGTCTTCTGATGAACGAGACCGCTGCCATAGTGACAGGACACACAGAGAAGGCAAAGTTAGTGAATTCCTTCCTTGCTTCGGTCTTCAGTGCTAAAGCCAGCCCTTGTGAAGCCCAAACCCTGGAGAGAACAGACAAGGTCTGAAGAGAAGAAGACTCTCCCTCAGTAGAGGAGTACCAGGTTAGAGTGACATTAGCTAAGCTGGACATCCATAAATCCATGGGCCCTAACGGGATGCACCCATGAGAGCTGTGAGAGGTGGCAGATGTTATTGCCAGAGGACCTCTTTGAAAGATCATGGACAACAGGAGAGGTGTCTGAGGACTGGAGGAAGGCCAGTCTTTCAGAGAGACAACAAGGAGGACTTGGGAAATTACAGGACAGTTAGTCTCACATCCATCCCTGGAAAGGCAATGGAACAAATCCTTTTGAGTGTCATATTCAATCTTCTAGAAGAGAAGAAAGTTACTGGTAGTAGTCAGCATAGACTCACTAAAGGGAAATCATGCTTGACTGATTTCATATCTGTCTGGGTAGATGAGAGGAGAACAGTGGATGTTGTCTACCTTGACTTCAGCAAGGACTTCGACATTCTCTCTCATAATGTCCTCATTAGGAAACTCAGGCACTGCAGGTTGGATGAATAGACAACAAGGTTGGTTGAGAGCTGGTTCAGAGATAAGAGCTCAGAGGGTGGTTGTCAAGTTGGAGACCTGTTGGTGTCCCCCAGGGGCTGGTACTGGATCCAGTCTTGTTCAACATATTCAGTGACTTCGACAAGGGGACAGAATGTATCCTCAGCAAGTCTGCTGGTGATACAAAGGCAGGTTGAGTGGCTGATACATCAAAGGCCTCTGTTGCCATCTAGCATGACCTGGACAGGCTGAAGAGGAAAGATAATGAAGCTCAACTGGAGGAAGTGTAGGGTCGTGCATCTGGGAAGGAACAACCCCGTACATCAGGAGTTGACCTGTTGGAAAGTAGCCTTAAAAAGGAAGATCTTGGAGTCCTGGTAAACTGTAAGATGACGATGAGCCAACAGTGTGCCCTTGTTGCCAAGAAAGCCGATAGTATTCTGGGGTGCATTAAGACATATGTGGCCAGTAGGTCATCTTCCCCCTCGTCTCTGCCCTAGTGAGACCACATCTGGAGTTCTGCGCACAGTCCTGTGCTCCCCAGTTTTTCCTCCCCAGTACTGGAGGAGGTCTAACTGAGGGCAGTGAAGATGTCTGGGGCCCTGGAGTATCTCTCTTATGAGAAAAGGTTGAGAGAGATGGGACTGTATAGCCTTGAGAAGAGAAGAATGAGAGGAGACCTGATGCATATCTATAAATACCTGAAGCATGATTGCAGAAAGGATGGTGCCAGACTGTTTTCAGCTGTGCCCAGTGACAGGACAAGGAGTACTAGGCACAAGCTGGAACACAAGAAGTTTTGTTTAGAAATAAGGAAAAACTTTACAGTATGAGTCACAGAGCCCTGGAATAGGCTGCCCAGAGAGGCTGTGGAGTTAATCCTGTGCAATGTGCTCTGGGCAGTGCTGCTTTGGTGGGGCCTTTGGACTTGATGATCTCTTGAGGTCTCTTCCAATTCTGATAATTCTGTGACTGTGTGGAAGGCTGAGAGAACTGGGGCTGTTCAGCCTTGAGAAGGCTGAGAGGCATTTTGCTAATGTCTACAAATATCTGAAGGGTGAATGTCAAGAAGAAGGGACCAGTTTCTGTTCAGTAGTGCCCTGTGGTAGGATGAGGGGCAATGGGTACAAGCTGAAACACAAGAGGTTCCACCAGGAAAAAAGGTTTTCCATCAGGAAGAACTTCTTTAGTGTGAGGATGATGAAGCACTGGAACAAGTTGCCCAGAGAGGTTGTGAAATCTCCTTCTTTGAAGGAGATTTTCAAAACCCACCTGCATGTGTTCTTGTGTAACCTGCCTTAGGTGAGCCCCACTGAGGTGGGTTGGATGGATGACCTCTGGAGGTCCCTTCCAACCTCTACCATTCTGCGATTCTTTGAATTAGTTTTGAACTTTGAAACAAAGGACTGCAGTAAGGGCAAAGACTAGAAGGACATGCAGAAGTGTTTAAGATAATTTGACTCTTTAGAGCAGGTCTGCAGGTCTGTTCTGCAACCCAAATACCTCTGCGGTTCTGTATACTCCTTCCTTCATAACAACTGCATCATTCCATTGCCATGGTTGTGGCTGTCAAAACATTATTTATTATTTATTGGCAACTTGAACAGTGGAAGCTGAGTGAACCAGTGGAAATGTGGTAAACAGGTCTGCTAATGGTGCAGAAAATGGAGCTGGGTCCTACTAATCTCTGTGATTTGAGTTAGACAAAACCAGGCAAAACTGTTAGAGAGGCAGAAGCAGCGTTGCTGTACAGAGACTGTTGTGGCTGGATGCTTTTTGTGGCTTTCTGTTTTTTTACACAGCTTCTCTATCAGAACTTGTTGCATCTGCTCCACAGTCAGGATGGAAGGATATGCCTCTGGCTCTGCTGCCTGAATTCAGTCTAGCAAGTCGAAGTCTGCAGCTGTCACAACAGAAGTAGCCACAGTTCATCATTCACAGCCCTTGGTCAGCATAATGAGGAAAAAATGACTCTCGGTCAGAAAGGAACAGTAAACTGTCGCTTTTAATGATTGATTTGTCAAAAGCTCTAAGAAAATAACGTCTAAAGCAGCACAAAATTATGCAATTGTGGATTTGGCACGAGGAGACAGAAGATGAATCAGTCTTTCCAGAGAAAGATACTTCAGAATATGTGTTGCAGCTGGAGGCTTTTGGTATCTGCACACAACTGGCTCTTTAAAAGACACATTCTCTGTGTGTGAAAGACTGCATGATTGTCTTTGCTGACAACTTTTTCCAATTCATCAAGTTTTGTTGCACAGCCTTCCTTGCATACTTTACTTTTTATTAGTATACCAAGAGCGTACAGTTGAAAGCCCCTAATTCTTAGGCTTCTTACAGTAAATATTTAACGGAAATATTTACTGTAATATGTGACTAACTCCATGCAATTAAATTTTAATGGGTATTTTTCTAAAGGAAAATTGGCAAATTTCTCTGTTGCTGTAATTAAATCTTTTAATGAACAAGAAGAAAAATAACAGCATTTGAAAAGACCAACTAGCGTCTTAGATAAAATCACTTAAATCAGCATCTGTTGTCATGTTAAAAATGAAAAAGCCACTTCAGAGAGGGAAACAGCTAGGAAACTCCTTGAGGGCTGCTCTTTCACCAGTGCTAAAGCCTGTGTGACACATTTTGTGGCTTTATGATCTGCCCACAAAATTATTCTTTGGAATGAATTTGCCACAATGATGGAGTGGTTTTAGCGTTAGTCTATTTCCTAGAAAACACATTGGTGCAGTTTTATTTTATTTTTATTTCCCCTCCGCTTTACACGCATTGAAATGTGATGCATATTGCCCTTGCCTTCGTTTTGTGTATTCCAGTACTTTATGAAGTAACCATCATAAAGCCTCTTCCTTAGACCTGAGTATCTGGTATAATAGCTCCTAATAGTAGGGGTTGGACTTCAGCCCCTCAGGAAGGCACATCAACTAAAATGCATCTGCACCAGTGCACAGAGCATGGACAACAAGCAGGAGGAGCTTGGAAGACCATTGTACAACAGGAAAACTATGTGGTAACTGCCCCCACAGAAATATAGTGGGGTGAATCACGTAACTGGAGCACTGCGCTGGATGCTGTTAAACCGTTTAGAAAGGACACGGCTGGCGGTGGAGTGTCTCTGCACGTTAGGGAGTGACTTGACTTCCTTTTGCACGATGATGATGGCAGTTACAGGGTCAGATGCTTATGGGTGAGAATCAGGAGGAAGGCCAGCAAGGCAAACATCATTGTGGGGGTATGTTATAGACCACCCAACCAAGACAAAGAGGTAGATGAAGTATTCTGTAAGCAAATGGGTAAAGTCTCAGAATCGCTAGCCATTGTTGTTTCGGGGGACTTCAACTTACAGGAGGTCTGCTGGGAATACAACACAGCAGAGAGGAAAACAGTCCTGACTGAAGGTTTTTGGAATGTGTGGAAGATGTGACAACTGGTGGTGCTCTTAGAGTTAGTGACCATGATATGGTAAAGCTTTCAATTCATGGGGAAGTAAGGAGGGAGGTTGGTAGAACTGCCACTCTGGACTTCCAGAGGGCAGATACTGGCCTGTTTTGAAGAATCATTGACTGAGTCTCTTGGGAGGCTACACTGAAGGACAAATAAGTCTATAAAGGCTGGACATTCCTTAAGAGGGAAATCTTCAAAGCACAGGAACAAGCCATCCCTGAGTGCTGTGAACTGAGCTGGCAGGGAAGAAAACCAGCCTAACTAAATAGAGAGCTTTGGCTGGAACTCGGGAAGAAAAGGAAAGACTATCACCTGTGGATGAAGGTGCAGCCAACTTAGGAAGACTACAAGGCTGTTGCAAGACTATATAGGGGTTTTTTAGCCTAAGACAGAGGTGAGACACTATTGCTCTCTAGAACTACCTGAAAGGAGACTGGAGGGAAGAGGGGGAGAGCCTCTTCTCCTTGGTGACAAGTGATAGACCAGAGGAAATGGTTGCAAGCTACAACAGTGGATGTTTAGGCTGGATATTAGGAAGAATGTCTTAACTGAAAGGGTTATGAAACATGCAAATAGGCTGCCCAGGCTAGTGGTAGACTCATCATCCCTGGAGGTATTCAAAAGGCAGATAGGCGTAGTGCTGAGGAACATGGTTTACTGGTGACCTGGCAATGCTGAGTCAAAGTTTGGACCAGATGTTCTTGACTCAGTTCCAACCAAAGATATTCTGTGATTCTGTGTATCTGACCCTTTGTCTTGGAAGGATACAGAGCATTTTGAGGGGATAGGACATGGTATTTTGTAACTGGATGTCTCTTTGCTGGCTGTCACTTGTTTTTTCTTGCAAACCATTTCCATATCTCCATGTGTGACTGGGGGATTGATTTATAGAGGCATGGAGAAATGCTTGCTGCTTCCCAGAGGCCACACTGCCAACATGCCAAGGAGGCTTTTCCAACCCAGCACCGCTGACAGTGTTACATATTTGTTAAGGCCAGACAGCTCTGAATGAGCAGTGTTGTCAGTATCTCTCAAGTAGACCCTACAAAGGTCCTGTTTGCTTGTTGTAAAACAGGGATTTCAATGACTTTGCATTTAAAGCAGTATTCATTTACTCATCCATAGAGCAACAAGAAAACAGTAAATTATGGCCAGATGGATTTTTATGTCAAAACCTCATTCACTCTGCTTCATCAAATTGTGATGGTAGCGCTCAAGAGCGCTGCTTGAGAATTACGTGTGATACCAGGGGTGGACAGAAACCTGGCTCAGGACAGATCAGCAGCTCATCTCAGAAAAGGGAAGCTTGAAGCAAATGTTTGAGTTCTAAAACTAAAGAACCTTTTCTTCCTTTCTGTCACTTTGTTCTTACAATCATTCTTGAAAACCTGCAGTAGTGTAGAATACATTGTGTTTGGATACAGAGGTGAAATCCTGAGTTAACTTTTCAGTTCTTGCTGTACAGTGAAAAATCCTATTTCTTAGAAGAAAAAAAGTAGTATTTATATATATATATATGCACACATTTTATATTATTAAATATGTACGTATTTACTCACTGAATTAATGTGGATTCAGAACACATCTTTCGGTGTTGAGGTGTTTATAGATTGCTCCTTAAAAGCTGAGATTAAGAAGTTGGTAATTTGCCCTTAGACTAGAGTGTATAACACATTTAAGAGCAACAGAATAACTTTACTTTAGGTAATTCACATTAAAGAGGAAAAAGATGAGGCTATAGAAACCTGTAATAACGTATGCAAGTATTAATGAGTTTTAAGGAAGTTTCTCTCTAATATATGCTTTTGAACAGGTTTGATAAACTGAAGTATTATAGTATCACAGAATCACAGAACATTAGGGATTGGAAGGCACCTCAAAAGATCATCCAGTCCAATCCGCTGGCCACAGCAGGATCACCTAGATCCAGTTGCACAGGAACATACCCAGGCAGATTTTAAATGTCTACAGAGAAGGCGGCTCCACAGCACCCCTGGGCTGCCCATTCCAGGGCTCTGTCATCCTCACTGTAAAGAAGTTCCTTCTCATACTGGTGTGGAACCTCTTATGTTCCAGCAACCTGTTGCCCCTTGCCCTATCACTAGATGACGCTAAGAAGAGCCTGTCTCCATCCTCCTGACATGCATCTTTTACATGTTTATAAACATTAATGAGGCCAACCCTCAGTCTCCTTTTCTCCAAGCTCAAGAGACCCAGCTACCTCAGCCTTTCCTCACAAATTAGATGTTCCACTCCATCATCTTTGTGGCTCTGTGCTGGACTCTCTCCAGCAGTTCAGTGTCCTTCTTCAACCAAAGTGCCCAGAAATGGACACAGTATTCCAGATGTGCTCTAACCAGGGCAGAGTAGAAGGGGAGGACAACCTCTCTCCATCTGCAAACCACCCCGCTTCTGATTCATCCCAGGATGCCATTGGCTGTCTTGGCCACAAGGACACATTGCTGGCTCATGGTCATCCTGCTGTCCACCAGAACCTCCAGGTCCCTGTCTCCTACACTGTGCTCCAACTGGGGTTGTTCTTGCCCAGATGGCAGACTCTACACTTACCCTTGTTATAGTTCATTCAGTTCCTCCCTGCCCAGCTCTCCAGCCTGTCCAGGTCTTGCTGAATGGCAGCACAGTCTGCTGGGGTGTTGGCCACTCCTCCCAGCTTTGTGTCATCAGCAAACTTGCTAATAGTGCACTCTAATACCTCATCCAAGTCATTAATGAATGGGTTGAATAAGACTGGTCCCAGTACTGACCCTTGGGGGACTCCACTAGACCCAGGCCTCCAACTAGACTCTGTCCCATTGACCACTACTCTCTGGCTTCTATCCTGCAGCCAGTTCACAATCCATCTCACTATGCTATCTTCCAGACCACACTGCCTCAGTTTGGCTGCAAAGATCAGCCACATGGTACATCATGGTGTACTACACAGAATCACAGAACACATTGGGTTGGAAAGGACTTTTAAAAATCATCTAGTCCAACCCCCTGCAATGAGCAGCAACATCTTTAAGTAGATCAGGTTGCTCAGAGCCTCATCCAGCCTGACCTTGAATGTCTCCAGGGATGGGGCCTCCACCACCTGGGTAACCTGTTCCAGTGTTTCACCACCCTTGTTGAAAAAAAGTTTCTTATATCTAGCTTAAATCTTCCCTCTTTTAGTAAAACCATCGTCTCGTGTTCTGTTGCAATACACCTTGTTAAAATGTCTGTCTCCATCTTTCTTGTAGATAGCTGTTCCAGCCTTCTCATACCTTTTATGTCCCTCCTCTGGCCTGCTCCAAAAGGTTAATTTCCTTCTTGTATTGAGGATTCCAGAGCTGAACACAGTATTCCAGGTTGGATCTCACCAGAGTTGAAGGGAAGAATCACCTCTTGAACTGCTGGTCACACTTTTTTTGATGTAAGCCAGGAAGTGACTGGCCTTCTGCTCTGTGAGGGTGCGTTGCTGGCTCATCTTGAGCCTTTTCTCAACCAGTACTCCCAAGTTCTTTTCTGCAGGGCTGCTCTCAATCACATAACTTCTTCCCAGCCTGTATTGATACTGAGGACTGCTCTAACCCAGGTATAGGACTTTACAGTTGTCCTTGTTGAATCTTGAGAAGTTCATACGGGCCCATTTCTCCAGCCTGTCAAGGGCCCTGTGTATGAGATCCTGTCCCTCAAGTGTTTCAATTGCACCACTCAGCTTGGTGTCATCTGCATACTTGCTGAGGGCTTACTCAATCCCTCTGTCTATATCATGTACATGCTTTACTGGTGAAGAACACCACTACTCAGCACCTCTGACAAAAATATGTAGTGAGATGCACAATGTACAATGAATGAAGCTACACCATCTTATCTATTTCAGAAAAAGCATGGACTAGGATCTTTTTCTTTTAAATTAATGACATAAATGTCATGGTAACCTGGATTGTATTAGAAATTGTGTGACCAGCAGGAGTTGGGAGGTGATTGTCCCCCCGTATTCAGCACTAGTGAGGCCACATCTTGAGTATTATCTTCAGCTCTGGGCCACTGACTACAAGGACATTGAATTGCTGGAATGTGTCCAAAGAATGGCAGTGAAGCTAGTGAGGGTCTAAAGCACAAGTCCTTTGAGGAGTGGTTGGCAGAACTGGAGAAAAGAAAGTTGAAGGGATGAAGGAGACCTTCTTACTCTTCTACAACTACCTGAAAAGAGGCTGAAGTGAGTTAGCGGTTTGTCTCTTCTCACAAGTGGCAAGAGATAGGCAAGGGGAGGTTCAGATTGGATATTATATTGAGGCAGAGTGGACTGGATGATCGGGTAGTGAGGTGGATTGTGAAATGGCTGCAAGATAAAAGCCAGAGAGTAGTGGTCAATGGGACAGAGTCTAGTTGGAGGCCTGGGTCTAGTGGAGTCCCCCAAGGGTCGGTACTGGGACCAGTCCTATTCAATCTATTCATTAATGACATGGATGAGGGATTAGGGTGCACTGTCAGCAAGTTTGCTGATGACACAAAGCTAGGTGGTGTTGATTGTCGCAATGGGGTTCAAGATGAGTACAATGGGCCAACATGCAGAAACCAGACATCATTAAGCCAGAAGACATTTATTGTACAAAATGGTTGGGTTATATACCTTCTATACCAACTGTATTCTACCAAACATCTTTGTCTTACTTCATTTGGAAGTTACATGATTGGTTAGTTCTAATTTTTTTCTCTACAAGCAGTTAGTACAATAGCCGACAGAAATTCATACCATAGCTTGCTTCAAAATATATCTACTCTGCTCACCTGGTTCTGTCCTTGTAGGCTAGATTCCATTCTTGCAACGCTCTTGCTCATGTTCCTGTCTCCAGCTGCCTTTCCCAAGGTTTAAAGTCTATGCCTTCCAAATCTAACAGTGTTATGTATTCAGGTTGTGATCCAGGCTGCAATGCTACAGTCGATGACACCCCAGCAGGCTGTGCTGCCATTCAGCGAGACCTGGACAGGCTGGAGACCTGGGCGGGAGGAAATTTAATGAAATATAACAAGGGTAAGTGTAGAGTCTTGCATCTGGGCAAGAACAACCCCAGGTGCCAGTATAGCTTGGGTACTGACCTGCTGGAGAGCAGTGTAGGAGAAAGGGAGCTGGGGGTCCTGGTGGACAGCAGGGTGACCATGAGCCAGCAGTGTGCTCTTGTGGCCAAGAGGGTCAACAGCATCCTGTATCCCGTATGAAGAAAGGTAGGAAAAGCGAGTGCACCCAGACAGATTTGGTGCTTCAATACTCCGGGGTCCAGGCTACTGGCTGTAGTGAGTGCTGGAGCCTGGCACTTGCCATGGAGGATGAAGGGGTGAATAGCTGTGTCAGGTGTGAGCAGGTTAACTTTCTCCTCACCTTGGTTGCTGAACTAAAGGATGAAGTAGCTGAGTTGAAGGT
>JAOXOE010028240.1:0-16536 GCA_028565055.1 Phoeniculus purpureus | reverse complement strand
GGGTAGATTTAGACTGGATGTGAGGAGGAAGTTCTTCACCGTGAGAGTGGTGAGAGCCTGAAATGGGTTGCCCAGGGGGGCGGTAGAGTCCCAATCCCTGGAGGTGTTTAAGGCCAGGCTGGATGAGGCTCTGGCCAGCCTGATCTAGGGTGGTGTGTCCCTGCCCATGGCAGGGGGGTTGGAACTGGATGATCTTGTGGTCCCTTCCGGCCCTGACTGATTCTATGATTCTGTAGTGACTTATGCTGGAGAAGGTACTTTCATCTTAAAGCCTGTGTTGCAGGTGCTTAGAATTTCTAGAAAACAATATGGATGTGTTCCTGTGTGACTTGGTGATCCTGCTGTGGCAGGGTGATTGGACTAGATGATCTTTCGAGGTCCCTTCCAATCCCTAATGATTCTAAGTATGTGCACAGCAAGAATAGTCTGTACTTCTGGAAGCATCACCCTGCTTCACTCTCTTCCCTTTCCTCCATCGTTATTTTCCATTTTCTGTAAATAACCTCCTTCATGGGCACTTTCATCTTGGGGGTTTGGGTTTTCATCTTACTCTTCTAAGTGCTAAGATCGTATGAAGAGAAACAGCTTGGAATAAGCAATTGGCAAAGCTGGTGTTTCCTTGAAGTGTGGAAAAGCAAGGTGGATTGTTCAGCCGCTCATTGCTGATCTGTACCTGGGGAAGTCAGTACACTTTTGGGGGAGGATTTTGGTGGGTTTTCATTGTTGTTTCAGTAAGAATATTTAACACTAGTATTTGATAATAATTACTTTAAGGTGTGTAATGCTGCAACCAGAGCAACTTACTGAGGAGTCACGTAGTGGGAAAGGGGGGGAAGTGCCACTTAATTCATGGATTAACCAAGAGAGTTCATTTAGCTGCTGTAATTTATGGAAATCATATGGAGACTTTAAGGAAGTGGATCCTGATGCAGCTGAGAGGTAGGGGAGTAACAAACCATGAAGTAAATTGCATAAATTAATTATACATAGATATTTAAGTGATTTATTTTTTATTTATTTTATATATAAATAAAGTAAAAAACCCAGTCTTTTGACTCATCATTCTTGACACACTGAGATGAGCACATCCAAGCAATAGTAACTGTGTTATGTTTTAGGTGCTTTTATAGGTATCCATATTATTTTACCTATATATATATATATATGTATTATATGCAGTAACATAAACTATAGAGACAATATATCTGTATTTTTCAAAAAATATTTTCTTACTAGTTTATATATTATTTACAGTATAGAAACTATAGAGCAAATATTTCTGTATTTAAATAAACATATTTTACATGCAAACTAAACCAATGAAACTAGATGAGGAGCTTGATTGAAAAACGTAGTATCTTAGACCATTTGAGATGGAAGTCCCTAAAGCGGAGACTTGCCTCTGGTCTCACAGGCGAGCCTGTAGCAGAGGCAAAGCAAATTCATTTCCAGAATGTCTTACTGCCAGCAACATCTGCTGACAAAGACCATCTCTCTTGTAAGGTTCCATCACAGCCCTCCAGTTTCTTCCTGACTAACTGACTGTCTCTAACAGTTGGACTGTGCCATAACAGAATGCTTCATGTTTGGGTTTTTGTCTTTTCAGTTGAAAAATGTGTTTTGTATGAAGGCGAAGGAAGGCAGAAAAAGATCCGTCCGTGCCTTGGTGGCTGTTGGGAATGGAAAAGGGGCTGTAGGTAGGTGTGTTCCCTGGGGGTGAAAGGTGCCACATTCATTGTTGTTTATAACAGGGCTGCCTGGGGATTGAAGAGCACTTAGAAAGAAAGATAATATACCCTCTGTGCACTGTGTAGTACTGAAAGACCCATAAGGATCTACGAGCCAGGACAGCCTCAATCTGTTTTCACTTGAGAACAAGCAATTGGCACCCAGCTGTTAAGATCTTTGGATCCTATAAACTGACACTTCCTGTGGTTTCTGTGGTTTTCTCTGAGGCGTTAAGCAGTGGAAATAAGAGATCCTAAACACAGTTGTGAAGTTCTCTGGTTTTGCCCCTTTGCTTTCAGAACGTCCTGCCTATAATAATGAATAATAACATAACTAATAAATAAATTATACATATATATATATATATACAGAGAGTAATGAAGTTGCTGTTTTGTGTCCGGCAGGTTTTTCTCTAGGGAAGGCAGGGAACAGAATGAATGCTCTACGGAAAGTAAGTGGCATCATTTGTTGGTCAAGCACAGTGAGATGTGTCAGTGTTCTGTTTTCCCTGTATTCCCTTTCTTTCAGCGTATGCCAGTCAGGCTGCGGCCGCTTGTTTCCATAGATATGTTTATATTTCATACAATCTGCTCAGACAGTTAATGTGTAGGAGTTTTCCTCTCACACATTCATAATGGCCTTATCAAGGCTCCTTTGGGCTCCAAAACATCACTTGTCCACACACATTAATCCAGTTTGTGCTCAACTGGGCTAAACACACTATTCGTTAAATTTATTACTGAACTGAGCAATCCTTTCAAATATTAAATCTGTTAGGAGAAAGCAGGTTGTTTAAAGAAAACATTTTTTCTATGATTTGATGATTTTTGTTTCTGTTTTATTTAAGTTTCTTGCTTGCTTTTTTAACCGACTAAGGGTAGGTTTTCTGCTTTTATTCCTTAGGCGAAGAATAGAGCAATGAATTGCTTACACTTCGTAGAGCTCTACCAGAACCACACCAGTAAGTGTCGTGGATGCAGCGTGTGGTTGTTCTTTGGATGTTATTGTACATTATTGCCTGACATCTTCAGTCTTAGCAAGACAGCAGTGGTGTCTGAGCCACAGTCTGTCAGTACCTGTTGGTGTAAAGTAAGTCACCAGTACCTGGAACAAGTGACAGGGTTTACTCTTTGCTTCCACTCAGGTTTGTATGAGCAGGCATAGGAAGGTCTGTGAAGAGGAACTCAGATTACATCACACCTTGTGAAAATCATGAGAGATTTATCTCCCTTCTAGTCCTCTGCCTTTGCCATGAAAGACAGGGACCAACCACTGTTGTCACAGTAAGACAAGAGGTGATGCTTTAAATGTAAAGAGGGGAGATACGGGCTGGAGGTAACAAAACTTTTGTACACTGAGGGTGGTGAGACCCTGGCCCAGATTGGCTAGGAGGTGGTAGAAATCCCATCTCAGGTCCGTCCCAGGTCAGGTTGGACCTTGGGGCTCTGAGCAACCTGCGCTCTTTGCGAAATGTCCCTGCTCACTGCAGGGGTGGGACTAGAGAAGTTTGGAAGGTCCTTTCCAACCCAAACTATTTCACAATTCTGAGTTTAAAATTTGGTTGTTTAACGCACAGCATTTCAGGCTCTCGAAAAATGAGGGCAAGGGAAGGTGGTAGTAGCAAGATGAGATCTCTGCTGGCACAGTTTGACTTAAGGAACTCATATACTGTCTGGACATCTCTTTGGACCCTGAACTTCTGTGTGCCTTTCCCCTTTATGTGTCAGAGATGATTCCCTGCTGACTCAATCTACATAACTCTGAGAAAGTCCAGTAGTAGGGGAGAACATGGGCTGGAGGAGTCAGTCTGAAGTTTCATGGTAGCTTTTCAAAATTTCATTTTCAAGCTGTCCAAGCCCTCTCTGGTGTCAGTGTTCCTTGTGGTACCACAGTCACTTAGCTGTCAGAAACATTTGGAAAGGTGGTGCCTTACAGAGTAGATGAATATTGAACCAAGTTGTTGTGTAGATAAATATTCAGTGCACTAAAACTTCAGCTAACAGACAACAGGTTGCAACTAACCAGAATCCATGCCCTCAGCATTATTATTTCACACTAATGATTAATGATTGAATTAATAATTTAATTTATTAAAAACCAGTGACATTTCCACTGGCCTTTCACTCTGCATACCGCAGAGGTCCTCTGTGTCTCTACATGGAGACTCAGATCTGTGTAACAGGCATCCACCAGGGGATGTGAGTTTAGGGTTCCTCCTGAAGCAGCGAGAACCAGGAGCGTGAGTGGTCAGTACTCTATTGTATGGAAAATTCAAAAATGCTGATGCCTATGGGAAATTTTGGGTTAAAAGCTGAATTACTAGAAAAATCTGAGGCTAAGGAAGAGGATAAATTTCTTCATGTGAGCTTACTTCAGAGCTAAGTAAGGATCTCTGGAGGCATCAGGCACTTCCTGGTTTTGTAGTGCAGCTGGTTTTGTATAGAGGGGTGACACCATTTACAGATGTGTGAACTTTCTCACATTCCAGAAGTCTAACTAGAGTAACCCTGCTGCATAAAGACATTGGAAGAGAGTAAAGCTCCTCCTGCTCATGTTTCTTAAAAGTGTTGAGCTAAAGCTGGTATAGAAGGAAGAATTTAGCTGTAATGCCTTTTCTTTCCCTCCTCCCCAGTTTTACATGACATTACAGTGAAATTTAAAAGAACAACCATCCACATGAAGAAGCAGAACAAAGGTAATTAAAGCTGTCTGGTAATGTTTGAAGTTTTATTAATTACTTGCTGCTATTTGATGAAGTTAAATTTATACAGTGTCTGTTTACTTCAGAGATGGATCGTTTGATGCTTGTCTGCCGTGTTCTGAATGTTGAGGATGATCAGTTGCTTTTCAGTAGAAATACCAACTGTTGATGATGTGGCTTTGCTACTGTAAATCAGGATTTGTCCTTCTTACCTTGGTCTCTGTTCTCTCCTACACTCCCCAAATAAAGGTCCTTTGGCTCTAAATCACGTGGATGTGAAAGAGTCCAGTCTGATAGCTTGGAGATACTTTTTTGAGATGTTTCAAGATACTTTTCAGATGTGTTCTAATATGCTAAGCCACAAAAATAACTGAGAAGAGGTCTTAGTTCTTTCTTCTTCCTTAGCTGCACTGAGTGCTTACCAATAGTCACATCATGCTCATTGATATGTCTCTGCCTCCCTCAGGGTATGGTCTTCGTTGCCACCGAGCAATCATCACCATCTGCAAGCTCATAGGCATTAAGGACATGTATGCCAAGGTGACTGGTTCCAAAAATCTGCTTAACATTACCAGAGCTCTCTTCAAAGGTTTGGCACAACAGGTAGGTGGCACTTGAGGGGGTTCCACACACAAGGGTAGGGGGGACACAATGGGGTTGACATTGTAGTAGGTTTTGGTCCAGTAGTTTGTAATACAAGCCTAAAAGGAAGTAATTTTCCAATGAGCAAAGTCATTGTGAGTCTGATTCCTCAGGACACCTGAATTTCTGGGCTTTCATTCACAGTGCTTCTGGTGACATTTGAGCAGTCACAGGCAGAGCAGTCTGTGGCCCAGCTTTGCTTGCTGCTGTTTGTGTTCTTTCTAAGTTTTTGTTGCTGAAGGACTGAGTTTCATAGCTGCCTCTCGCTTTGAATAAGTAACGGAGGGGGTGTCACTTCCTTCAACTCAGAGTGCTCACAGTGGAGATGGCTCTTCTTGAGCCAGCTGCTTGTAGTTGAGAGAAGGACCCAACCTGCAGTATCTTGTCTGACTGTCTTTGAGCCTTGGGATGAGTTGGTCCCATGGAAGTTCCCTTTAGCTCGTTTGAGTCTTTGTAGCTGCTAGGATTTAGTCCATTCCCACATTCCTAGTACAGCCCTGCAACACCTGAGTTGTCAAACCCATCCCCTTGTCCCAGCCAGCGTTTTCAGTCTGGCCTGGTGAGGGTTTATGATCCTCTTTGACTAATGAGACAGTTGCAGATGCTTGTTTGGGGTCAGTCAGACTTGAGCTCTGCAACCCATTGGAATTTTGGCTGCTCATTGTTTACTCATTTGAAGCCCATGTGGATGAGTGACGGGTCATTCAATTTATGCAGCACTTCAACTCTGCATTAGGAAATTACCTTTTGTTGTTTTCCTGCCCCATATACTAAGTAAATTTTGAGCTGAAGCAACCCAGCATTGTGCATCTTTGCTTTGATTGTCTCTGCTGCCAGGAGACTCACCAACAACTGGCAAACAAGAAGAACCTCTACGTGGTGGAGTTCCGGGAGGAGCAGGGCCCTCTGCCCATTGTTGTGGCACTGCCTGAGGGGAATCTCCGTGAGGATCCTGAGCCTGAAGATGAGATTCCAGACATAAAGCTGGAGTGGAGTGATGTGAAAGAAGCTCAGGGAATGAAGAAATCTCCCTGGGCCAAGGTCAGACGGGCAGCGTGGTAAAAGCTTTGGTCTCTCTGTCTTCTCTGCTCAGAGATTAAGCTGGGTTCGTGTTTCAGAGGGCACCAGCAGCAGCAGGCTGTTCCCATCAATACCTTTCAGCAGCTACTGGTTGCTTTTCCACAGCTCTTCTGAGCACTGATCAACTGAGGGTGTTTATGTGGATGCAGCCAGTGAACATGACCTTATCCCCCAAGCACCTCCTCAAGATGGTGTTTAATCAACAGATCCTGTGTTCCTTTTACTGGAAGGATGGTGAAAGCAATAAAGGATCCTCCAATTGGATCTGTGGGGTCTTTGGTTCACAGTGCCAGTGTCATTTTGATATCCTGTTAACATAGGGGAGACCAAGGGGACTATGGTATCAGCACAAAGATCAGAGGTGGGGAATGAGCCATAGCTGGGTGAAGAACAGGCCAGGCAGCCCACAAACCAGACTGTGCCAAAGACACAGGTAGAGCTCTGGTCCCTCTTCAGGAGTCAGTTTCTGTAGGTTTCCCATTGTCACAAGTCTGTTCATATTAACGCAGATGCTTTATCCAGGGTAACATCAGAACCTTCTGCAGTTCCCATTAGTTCCTGGTGTGTTTTTTTTTGTTCTCGGAGCAAATTATTACTCTGCAATCCCAGGGGAGGGGTGGAGGTGCCTCTGACTCACTGCATCGCTGGAGACGAGGTATCACACAGGCAAATATTTGGGGAACAGCTAACTTGGTGGTTAACATGAATTAAACAAGAGCAGCCAAGATTACAATCTGGGCCTAGTTAATGACTGATAGGTCTCTAATCTTGGTTCAATCACAGGAGCTGAGGTCTTTGCCTGCCTTCACGCGGGTCAGTTTGTTTTAGCTGAAGTCACACTGCTTGCGCTCCAGAATGTAGCACCTGCAGCCCTGCCTAGAGGAAAAGAGCAGCGCTGGGCACTCTAGCTGTGCCAAACATCACAGTCTAGTGGTGGCTGTGGGGATGCAGCTGGCCCAGTTTAACACTGGAGGAGCCTTCTGCATGCTCAGAAGCAGCTAATTTGTGTCTTTTCAATGGACTGCTCCATTTACCTACATCTGCAAGGGCATCCCAGGGGTGGGTTGCATGAGCGAAGTGGTGTGAGGAGTGGACTGTGGCCACAGCGCTGTCTCAGCCCCCTGTCCTGGGGCTCGATTGCTCTCCTGTGCCAGCAGCACCCAGCTTGGGTTTTCTTCCAGAGCTGGTATACAGCAGGTTACACGAACAGGGAAGTTTCACAGCAAGCAAACCAGGTGGGGCCAGAAGGGAAGGAAAAAGGTGGTGAACCAGTGCAGACTGGTGTCAACCAGTGTGGGTGGGTGGCAGGGGAGAAGCAATAGGCAAAGCAAGGCAGAAAGAACAGTGGAAGAGTGGTGGGAGTCCCACTAAGACAGGCATCGGCTGTGATGGCTCCAGCAGCTTGTTAAACCTTAAGGGCTAAGTGCCAATGGCCAAAGTGGCTGTGAAGTCCCTTCCTGCTCTGAGCAGGGGCTTCTTTTTCTATCTCAATGGCAGTCAGCAATGTGGCCTTTGCCACAGTGACCAAAACAAAGCAGGTCAGCCTGGTTTTCAGCAAGAGATGAGATGGTTTCTTCAAACTGCAGTTAAAAATCTCTGACCCAAACTCACGGTCACAGCTCCCCACGGATCTGAAGCAGCAGAGGTGCCTCCAAGTCAACTTTTATTTCCCTGCCATTCTTGTTATCCAGGAGTCCTTGTTATCCAGGAACTTCAGCCTCATAGTGGAAATATTTTTTGCCTCCCAAGCTGGAAAGGCTACTTGGGTACCTCTGTAATGAGGCACCTCTACCAAGTGCCAATAGCCTCATCTCAGTTAACTGACTGTGATGGTTTAATCTCAGCCAACAACACTCCCAAGCCAGTGGCTCTTTCACACCCTCTCAGCAGGATGGGCGAAAGAACCAAAAGAGTAAAAATGAGAAACCTTACGGGCTGAGAAAAAGATGGTTTAACATGTCAAGCAAAAGCTCTGCACGCAAAGAAAAGGAGGAATTAGTACAGCACGTCACATCTCCAGGAGAAGGGCTGCATCTCTTTCAACTGTGACTTAGGATGACAGATACTGCTGTTCTGAGTGAGCATTTTTCTTTCATTGTTGGAGCACAATGTCACGTAGTGTGGAACACCCCTTTGGTCAGTTGGAGTCACCTGTCTCCCAGCTGTGTCCCTTCTAAGGTTCTTGTATCCCCCAGCCCACTTGCTGGTGAGACAAGGAGCAGCAAAGGCCTCAACTCTGCAAGCACTGGTCAGCGATAACTAAAACACCCCTGAGTTCACAGCACTGGTTTCAGCACAAATCCAAAACAGCCCCATACCAGCTGCTGTGAGGAAAACCGACTCCTATGGCAGCCAAGCCCAGCACTCCCAGTAACAATCTGGAGCAATCTGAGTGGAGTAACATCACACCTGAGACTAGCCTGAGTTGGTTTAGCCCCTGATTCTGCCCAGTACCTCCTCAGGCAGTGCCCAGGTACAGTGACCCGAGGCTAGAGGGGGCTGCAGCAAGGGGAAAAGAGCAGAAATACCTCATTTGTAAAATGACAGCAAACCCACCTTCCTTAGTGCCATGGCACTTGTGGGAGTCAGAGCAGCCCTGCCCAAGGGACAGATGAACGTCAGTTGTCTCTGCTAAATCAAGGTGTTACTCATCCACAGGGTACTCCACCTGCCTTCTGAGGTGTGTCTTGCAGAAGGATTAAACCCAGTGGCTATTCCTGGCTGTGCCTCATAATTGAGCAACAGCCTTTGGGGGAGCTCGTATTGCCCTGAGACAAGTTAAATATTGGCCTCAGTTCCCAGCACAAGTCACAGGCAATATGGCCAGAAACTGCCTGAGAATATTCTCCCAACACTGCAGAGGACCAGGCTCAAGCGAATGGGCAGCAGTTAAAGCGCCCTGGGTTCCTACCTCCTTGCTGGTGGCTGCTCAGGCTTCCCTCTGGCAGTAGGAAAAGCTCCAGAGGCATAAAGGTGTGGGTGGGGATAATTTAGCAGGCTGAACCAACTTCACTCAGCCTTTTAAAGCTGGATGTTTTGCTGTTAGCAGCATCAAATAGAACCAAACCCAGAAAAGACTGACAGAAAACAGGTTGTGCCAGAATAAAGCTTTTTGTCTTCACAGCCACAGTCCCACAGAACAAGCGGCTTATCTATAGCACAAATAACTGAACCCAAACCCAAACCCAGCCTGGGAAATGTGGCCGCCGCACAACATCTGTGTTCATGGGGTGACCACCAGACCCACTTGGAGGGGGAAGCTCTCAGGCCAGTTTCCATCGCAGGAGCGAGAACACTTCATGGATCACGTACACCAGGGTAGCTAAGAACGCGAACACCTACAGTGGAAAAACACACCAGCCCGTTAAATTTTTATTGCATGGCAGGAATTCCTGCACTGAGCAAATACCTCGTGATGCACTGGATTTTTATTGACTTTTGCGTGGTTGGGGGCGATTCCTGGGACTAGTTTCTTTCCCCACTCCCTGAATAGTTGGTGCAAGAAAAGGTTTGCCCTTGAGGCCACTCCATAGTCATGGCCTCCCCTTCCCTCACCTGCCTGCCAGGCACTCACCACAGCTGCAATGTTCTCCTGGTAGATGTGCCAAGTTAGGGGGTCGGGAGAAAAGCTGATGGCGTAAGTGAAGAAGGCTTCCAGCACGGCAGCACTGAGGTAGAACATAACTGCTGTTGCCTGGCAGATGGCATCCTAAGAAACAAGGATCACTGCTGAGGAGGGAACACTGAGATGAAGTGAAGTGAAAAAAAAAGGAACCTGCACAAGCAAGACCCAGCCCTGGAGTTGGGAGACACTGGTCCACCAGCAATACTGGGAGAGGAAAGGCCCTGAAGTTTGTCACATCCACTTACCAAGGTGACCCAGGAGCTGCTGCCCCCATGCACCCTGCCCATGTAGAGGCACAGGAGGGTGATTGTCATGACAAAGCAGAACACGGAGACGAACATCACCCAGCCCTGCAGGATGGGTGATGGAACCCTCGAGGATGCCACCAGGATCCAGACAAGGCCCCCAAAGACCTGCAAGTGAAAGGGGGAGAGAGGGCGAGGTAGAATAAACAGGCTGACCCAGAGCAGAGCCTCTGGCACTGAACATGGCAACTGCTCAGGGACACCACTGAGCTCCTCCCAGCCACCACTTCAAACTGGGAGCATCTGCCTCTTGCCTTAACCCCCAAAAAGCCTTGCTGCAGCCCTGCCACCTGGTGTCACAGCCGTGTCCACTCTGCCCTCACTGGTGCTCAGGAGGCTGGGCAGGACTCCTGAAGGGAGTTGGGGAGCAGCAAGGCCCAGCACAGAAGGGCACATTTGCCTCACACAAACCCAGGGCAGCAGGTGCAGCGAAGGAGCAGTAGCAACCCAGCTCCCCTGCACACACAGCACAGATGTATATCTGTGTGAAGGCTACAGACATGGCCGTGGTGACAGCCACAGGCAAATGTGACCCTGAAAGGTGCAAGAACAGGTTGCAGAGAGGCAACACAGCCAGTTCTACTCACTGAACTACCAAGGTGGAGTCTTCCAGCTCCTCCTGAGACAGAGGCTTCTACTGCTGCTCAGCTGTCTGGATCACCCTTCACTGGCTACACCAGAGTGGTGCAAGGTACCAGCTGTGGGCCTCGCAGCGAGTGAGACCCCTTTCTCCTCAGCCAGCCCCTGGGAGCTTGCTATGGATTTTCTGGTGGGGAGCAGAACAGCTGTATCTGACAGCTCCATCCTTTTTCTCCCAGCAGAGTCCTGCACCAGAGGATGAGAGTGCAACATCTGATGCTGCAGAATGTCTGAACTGGCAAGTGGTGTCTGCACCAAGTGCATTGGGCAGCTTTTTTTTTTTTTCCACAAATCAGCCCCGATGTTTCTTGACCCTGTGCAAAGTTTAGTCTATGCAGCACCCTGTGACGAGGAGCTCCTTGGCTGAACCCACACTGTGTGTGGAGATCAGTACTGCTGCGGGTACCTGTCCCTCATCACTGGCTGGACTGGTGTTTGCAGGCAAATCTCCAGTGGTAGGAGAGCCTCACTGACTCCAAGATCATTCACCAGCCTTTGCCAGCATCCAAGTGGCAACTCATATAAACCAGGGCAATCCCACACCCTTGGAGGTGTTTTTCAGGCAGGAAAGTTTCTGATGGTGATGCTCAGAAGCTATCACATCATTTGTAGGGAAGTTCATTCTCTCCATTTACCAAATCAAATCATTAAACCGATGATGTGGTTGAAACCAGCTCTTCTGAAGGAGCAACCAAGGACTAACACTTGGACAAGAATCCAGGCTCTGTAGCAACTCCCTGTAGGGGAACACCAGGAGTGTGTTGCAGCTAAAGCACCTGGAGAAGGGAGCTGCTCCACTAAAACCCAATACAACCAGGGTGAGGTAGAGGTTTCGGGGGAGAAGTTTCACTTCACCACTCCTCACCTCTCCTTGCAGTGTGATGTGGTTGCTCACCCACAAGGTATGTTTGACATGGTTTCATTACTGGCTTTGGTTTTTATGGTGCTGCAGTTCAGCAGACTCATAAAAAAAGGAGGAAAGGGTCAAAACCCCACAGCAAGTCAGGTTATCTTTTAAAGAGTTTTTAACAAAGCAAACCTTTGTTTTCAGCTTGTTTCAGCTTTTCTGCGTGGACCTGACTATCCACAGAAAAAAAGCTCAGATACAGCAGATGACAAGAGCTAAACTAGCCTTGCCCAATCCCAGTAGTGGCTCCTGCTCAGCTCAGCTCAGCACACCCCACCCCAGTGCAGCAATCCACCACCTTAGCAGCAGACAGGACCTCCTGGCATCTTCAGATCTGTCTCATCATTTGAAATGACCAGCATATTATTTAATTTTGTGGTTACCGAATGGACCCACCACAGGCAACAGGATTGCCCAAAAGATTGAGCAACTCTTTTATCCCTCTGCACTCTTTTATCTCATTGTCCCTCCGATTGAAGGCAGCTGCCTCCTCTGTACACAGCAGAGACAATGCAGCAGCATGACCTGGTGTCCCACACCTCTCAAGCCCTCGGGAGATGGAGAATCCGTTCATGCTGCATTCCTCCTTCTTGGTGCTTCCCAAGCCTTTCGGACACACATTTCCAAGATCAGTGCCCGTTTTGTCCCATTAAGCAAACTGCTAGCCAGGGGCCCTGCAGACTGGGATCACAGACATGTGCCAGGAGCACACCAAGGCCATCAGCACCACAGCTAACCCAGCACCTGGCAGGCATCTGTCCAACCAGAACTTCCACAGAAACTTTGCTGTTTCTTCTCGGAACTGCAGGAAGACAGCAAGTTCCCAGAGCTTGTTTAGAGGAGCTGAAGCAAAACGTTTTCTGCTATCAGTAAAGCCTGCTCTAGCAAGCTCCTCTTTGCTTTACTGCTGTCACCAGGAGGTTGAAGTAAGCACGCCAGCTGAGCTGGATGTCAGGGCAGGATTGGGTCCCAGGTGGCACTACTAACCTAAATGTCAGTCCACAACTCCTACCCCAGCCCCTCAGTGCTGGATGGCAGGTCTCAGGTTTTCTAAACATGAGGGCAGGTTTCATGGAGGGTGGCAGGGGACACAGGGAAAAGGTTCTGGGTAAAACTTTCCATGTTTTAGTCAATGCCTACAGCAGCCACCTTCCATCACCTGTGCCGCATCCATTAGGATTCAGCTCTTTTGCTCAATTAAATTACAACATGGGAAGAAGTTCCAGGGTCTCTGCTCAACCCCTGTTGCTCACACCCTCAGACCCAGCTGAGAAAAATCACCTCACCCAGCCTTTTCCCCCATGCCTTCAGCAGTTTGTCCTCTACCTGCATCAGCTACCAAAATCATCCTCTAATTAGTTAATTGGCCAAATTGGGTAACCTGGTTTAAACCCACCAGCAGCCCCATCTACTTTGTTAGGCAGGAAATTACAAAAGGTCTTCAGAAGCCCCACTAAAATTCTCTCCAGGCTGAAGCAGAACTTCTGAGTCTCAGCTCAGGGTTCCCACAGCTTTCTCTGAAGGTGAGTTAGGCAACAGGGGCTACCCCCAGACCCTGCTGGCTCAGGGACCTGCTGTGGCTCTTGAACCTCCTGCTTTGGGTCAGTTCTCACCCCGGGGACGCTTGCAGCATGAAGTCTACTGGTTGCCCCACAAGCAGCAACTACCCTCTCACAGGGAAAAGCCAACACTTACAATTTCAGGAATAAAGAGCACATCTGGGAAGGTCACCAGGACACGCAGCCCGCTGGGCAAAGAGGTGGTGGAAGTTGCTGAGGACATCATGAGCGAGCGTCTCCTGTTGTAAGTTCTGCCTCGAGCTGCCAAATGCAGCTCCTCCTTCCTTCTTTCTTTCTCTTCCTCTTTCCCTCCCCTACTTCCTACTTTCCATTCTTCCTGCTGGTGGGTGAAGACAGTTATGGAAGGCACAGGAATGGCTGAGCCCTGTGACCAGGTGTTCCTCAGTGGCTGCTGGGAGCACTGGGGGAGGGAGGTCTCAAGGAGGTGTGAGCAGCCCTGAGCAGTCTTGATACAAGCCAAACATTCAGGGCAGGTCCCTGGGCATCAGTGGATGGCACTGCCTTATACCTGAGGACCAGGAAGACAATCTCCATCCTATTTATTTGTACAGTGCATCAGATCAGCTTGTCTCCCACCCACATGAGCTGGCCACAGCAGCAGACAGTGGGGCAGGACAGGACATGCCAGCTGCTGGCAGACAGTGGGGCTGGGAGATTTCTCACAGTTGGAGACACATCCCAAGACCAGCACAGTGAACTTGCAGGGTGAGCCATTTCCATGCCAAGGTGTCACGATGAGGTTTGAGACAGGCACGACCAGCTAATGTGCAGAAACCAGACGTCATCAAGCCAGAAGACATTTATGGTACAAAATGGCTGGTTATTTGCCTTCTTCACCAGCTGTGTTCTACCAGTCATCTTATTTCATTTGGAAGTTACATGATTGGTTAGTTACCATGATGCTGAGGGAGGAGTCCGACGTAATGCCCAGGCACCAGAAGTCATTAGTCAGAAGATGTTTATTCTGTAAGACAGCGGGGTTTTTGTACCATGCAGTATTCACCAATAGCTACGTTCTACCAGTCATCTTCGTCTTGCCACATTCAAAAGTTACGTGGTTGGTTAGTTCCATTTTCCACTACAAGCAATTAACACAAAGGTAAACCAGCTATTCACTTCAGCCTCCTATCAGTCCCCTACCAGCCTTTTATCTTCTCTACTGGTCTGGTTTTACTCCTAGCACTGAAGAAACTACATTCTGTCTCTAGGCACTGATCATTATCTATTCCTAAGTGCCTAGGATTTACTGCTCGTGTCTCACACCTCCAACTGTCTCCTCCAAGGTGCGAGATTTACTCTTCCAGAGTCAAATAGTGTCATATTTTCTAGTTGCCCCCCTACAGTTAGCTCTAATTTTTTTCTCTACAGGCAGTTATTACAACAGCCTGCAGAAGTTCATACAATAGCTTGCTTCAAAACGGATCTACTTTGCTCGCCAGGTTCTGTCCTTGTAGGCCAGGTTCCATTCTCACAACACTCTTGCTCATGTTCCTGTTTCCAGCTGCCTTTCCCAAGGTCTAAAGTCTATGCTTTCCAAATCCAACAATGCCATGTATTCAGGTTGCAATCCAGGCTGCAATCCTACACCAAGGTAACAGATGACTCAAATTATGATGTTTCTGAAGTTATTTGGCTTTTTTTTTTTAAGCCTTGGGTCCTCAACAGCAAGTCATAAACTCTAAGAATGTATTGGGTTGGAAGGGACCTACAAAGGTCATCCAGTCCAACACCCCTACAACAAACAGGGACATCTCTAACCATAACAGATCCTCTCCACAATACGGAGAGGTTGCTACTTCTTCAGAGGCTCACTTCGGTACCCAGCAAACCCACAGAGCTCCAGGAGTGAAGGCCAAAGACATGAAACATCAGGAAAAGAAGAGGAGTGATGTGGTAACACACATTTCTGTGGTCCAAGGAAAGGAATAAATATCTGCCCTGAATCCAAGTGACACAGAGACTGGGGGCATCAAGGGCAAGAATGGAGGACAGTGTGAACTTTCCTCACAGAGGAAGCAGTGAGACAGGCTGCAAAATGAGAAAAACTGGACAAATGCTTTAATAAGCAGATTAAATGATGGGGATGGTCCCCTCTGTGAGGGCCTCCCCACATTGTTCTGTGCAGCATCTGCAGGGGAGTGAGTAGAGTAAGAAGGATCCTCTGGTGGGTGGTAGAGAGAATCAAACCTGGCTGAGAAACAATCTTCATTAGTACTTGCCATGAGCCCTGCAAGGATGTGGAACACCTGCAAAATTCCCTCTCCTGGAGACAGAGCCCAGGGGTGAGTGGGAGTTAGCAGAGCATGCCCAGTGTTGGTGGACCTGTGAAAGGGTGTGATGGATACACATTAATGAGACCTTGAGCTCTCCTTGTCATCCCTCTGCCTCCCCAAGTAGTTAATTGAAGCATGACAATGTCAGTGGATAGTTCAGTGGGTCTGTTTTTGCAGACCTTTTCTCCCTTCAAGTCAGTGTTTGTACTGACCACTTCCTGCCACAGGTTCCACACCACTCCTTCAAAGGTAGGAGAGTTGTTTTGCTGTTGATCAAGGCAGTAGCCATAAGAAATAGGACACAGGTAAGTTGTAAGGTGCTGTGGAGCCCCCACTGCCACTAGAAGGGATTCTTGCCCCAACACAAGGTGGCTCGTGCCTGGTATTTTTGGTCACTTTTGGAAGCCCCTGAGATGGCTCCAGCTTGAGGGAAAATAGGGCCTGGGCATCTTCTGGGAGGCATCAGCAGTGTATGGGCTGAGAAAGCACACCCTGCTCATGTGCTCAGGGAAAAGCCTGTTCTTCCCTAGGCTACTTGTGGCTTGTGACGGAAAGGCTCCAGGCTTTGCTGCCCGCTGCTGTGAAGAACTGGAGTTCTGGCTTTGGTTTGGGTGATGGAGTTGGGTTGTGACACTGCTGACCACATTAGTGGATCAAGTTGCATTTCTTTTTGCAGTTCAAATACACAGATGCGGCTCAAGAGACTGTTTGGTGTCACAGCCTGGGCATCGTTGATGACTCCCTGCACTGCACTCAGGCAGCAGCTCTGCAGTGATGTAAGTGTGGCAGCCAGCAGGGCACAGTGCAGGTCTCAGTGGCCAACAAGCACAGGGGTGGGATTTGTTGAAGGCCACAAGTGTGAATGTCCCCAGTGTGCCTTTGAAACTGGCCCCCAGTAGGGCACAGCTCCTTGCTGATCCTTGATCTTCTCATTGTGACTTCTCAGGAAGCAGAGCTGGCCCAGCCCGAGTTCCCTGCAGCTGCTTCTGCCATCTGAGACTGCCTGAGCCCCACTGACAACAGGGGCCAACAGGGATAGGTGGGTGGGGGATGTGG
>JAOXOE010028239.1:0-16536 GCA_028565055.1 Phoeniculus purpureus | reverse complement strand
CATAGATCATCAAGTCCAACCCGTTACCACAGAGCTCAAGGCTAGACCATGGCACCAAGTGCCACGTCCAATCCTGCTGAGAGTTTTTGTACAACAAAATCATTCATTCAGTGTTAAAACCAACTTTTAGGGGCTCTGATGTAATATTTCAATAGCTACCAATGCACTATCTGCATGAATATGCTGTTTCAAAGATGATGAAGGGAGTGGAATATATCCCTGATGAGGAAAGGCTGAGGGAGCTGGGTCTCTTGAGCTTGGAAAAAAGGAGACTGAAGAGTGACTCCATTCGTGTTTATCAATGTATGAAAGGTGAGTGTCAGGAAGATAGAGCCAAGATCTGCTCAGTGTCATCCAATGATAGGACAAGGGGCAATGGGTGTAAGCTAAAACAGAGGAAGTTCCACATCAATATGAGAAGGAACTTCTTCCCAGTAAGCGTAACAGAGCACTGGAACAGGCTGCCCAGGGAGGTTGTGGAGTTTCCTTCTCTGGAGAAGTTTAAAACCCACCTGGACATGTTCCTTTGTGACTTGATTCTGCTCTGGCAGGGGGACTGGATGAGATGATCTTTCAAGGTCCATTCCAACCACTAACATTCTGTGATTCTGTGATAGTTTAGGAGCCAGAGGTTGAAACCAATAACGATGCAGCAGGCTGTAGGAGAGGGCAAATTAAGCTCCATGCTGTAAGACTAGCAGCATTCAGATCAGTTGGACCAATAAACTCAATCTGCAACAGAAAATCAGACAGTTTGTTCAAAAAGTTATGCACAAGAACAGATATGGAGTCTGCCATGGTAATGATACAACAGGTTGGTCTTCCATTACACACAGGCTACATGCAGTTCAGGAAAACATTAATCTGCCTCCACAGTGGTAAACTCCAATCACTTGTGATTAGATTGTTATAGACCTTACTTGCAACGACACGCTAAATAATCAGATTAAAGACACACATATTAAAACTGCCAGCAACAAAAAGAGCAGTAATCCTTGTGCAGTATGTTGGCACAGAGAACAACATCTTTCACCGCTGAGGAAAGTCCCTGGCAGGTAAGGTTTGACACACCAAGATGATTTTATCAGAAGAGGAAATCTATGCCCCAGCTTTAAAACATCCACCCACAGCAAGGCAGAAGAAGAAAGGGTAATGGAGCAACTTGATTCCAGCTGCAGAAGCAAGACTCTTTGTTATCACACCCACTCACCGCTGGCAGAGCTGCCACCAGCTGTGGAAGGCTCAGCTTTGCAACCGTGGCATAAGTGGCATTTCAGGAGCCTTCTGTCTGAAGACTCAGAGAGCCAGACAGAGTAGCATTATGTCTCTAGACATGAACTAATCTCTTGAGTAGATGTGTGGTATTGATGTGAACCGATCAGTCAAGACTTCTACTGAAAAATAAGGCAGATGAGTTGCTTTAGACCGTTTTAGACCATCTGCAGGTCTGTTTCATGAGTACTTTCTCATAATCTTGAATCACAATGTAATTGCATCATGGCCACATGAACAGAGTATGGTCTGGGTGAAATCACATTTGTTCACAGTACTCCTGCAACAAACTCTCTTGCAGCGTATAAGGACTTAACCTCTCTTGGCTGTGGGACTTACCAGCAGCAAGCAGAGCCGGGTGGCAGCTGTAGGAAGTGAACAGAAGGGGGATAGTGTAGCAGGAGAGAAAAAGAGATGGGATAGCTCCTGGGATGTTATTGGGGATCTTGGAGGGTAGGGACTCCCCCTTCCCCATTATATTTATTAGGAGTTTATTGTACACTAGTGTTAGAGATAAGCAGTCCAGAGCAGGGGAAACAGTGCCTCTTCCCTGGGTTTTATTTTCTGTATATTTTATTTTCCGCATGCATGGAGATTAGAGACAACATGAATTATGTCAGGGCAAAGGCAATTAATGTTAGTGACATTTTCTCAGCAATGGCATGTGAGATACGAGCTCATGTCAGTTGCTTTAGCTGATATTTGTGTCCAACAGTCAATGAACAAAATGAAATCTTATGGCTTTCAGCATTCAGCTTCTGAAGTATTTTCACAACACACCCACAACAGACAAAGTAACTCCAGGATGCCTTTTGCTTTAAGGTTACAGCATTATCTCTACTTCTAAAGACAAAACTTAGAACTAGGAATACTTCCAATAAGTCAGTGATAGTGCACGATATATGCCATTATACAATTACATTGAGTGGACTTAGTAAAAGCTTATGTTTGTTCTAAAAATGCCAGGTAAACACGTTTATTTGCTCTGTATCAGTCTAAATTGATTTTACCTAGCATGGTAGTCTCTCCTCTGAAAGCATCTCAAGATGGACTGCCAAGTTATACTGGCAGATACATATTAGAGACCTTCTAATACTTGTGTTCCAAAGTCAGAAAGAGGTTTCCTGCTTATATGTGATTTAAGAGTTCTCATTCAACCCACCTCAGGTAGCCCTTACAGCTGATAGATAATCTTAAGGTAAAGAAAGCTTTCGAAATATTGATGGATCTATCCTTTCAGGTGTCAGCATTTCTGTCCTCTCTTTCTCAGTGGACTAGGTGTATCTCAAAGCCTCTAAAATATATCACTTAGAGAAGATTGGTCAAAAGGGGTCTGATGCAGACTACAAGGAAGTCAAAATCGCTTGACTATAGTGGGACCTGGAACCACAGAGGTACCGTATAAATTTGAATCTTGTTTTCTGGAGAGTTTCGATACACCCCTGAACTTGTTCCTGTTCAACGTGCTCTAAGTGGACTGCTTCAGCAGGAAGGTTGGACCCAACGATCACCAGATCGTAGTGTTTGACCCAGATCAAACACTACCATCCTGTGATTAGCAAGATCACTGAAGAACAAGTCTGCAGGGTGAAGGTTGGATCTAGCACTTCATACATGTAGGGAATCAAGGCTTTAGTGCAAACTGTTTTCAGCCTGGTCCCACAAACTGAATGCCCAGAGGTTCTGCAGCACTGAAGGAGTGACACTTCTGTTTTTATTCACCTGAAAGGTGCCTGTGATGTGCAACCCAAGACCCACTCCACTAGGCAGATCAAAGCATGCTTAGTAAGGATGGACAGCTTCACTTCAGAAGCAAACTTAAACCTAAAACCTTAAACCTAAAAAGCTTGATGAGTCCTGCTTACACTTACCAGAATGTCTCCTGACATTTTTTTAAGTGTGGAAGCAGTAGCTGCAGACCCAGTCAGACTTGATGACCTGAATGATCTTCTCCAACCTAAATGATTCTATGATGGCAGTTTCATCATTTGGCTTATTAAATTGTAGGTTTTTTCAGTTTAAAGGTTACAAATGATATTGAGGTAGACAGGCTAGGTCAAAGGTCTACCTGATACACACCTTTACCTGTATAACATCCAACATCAGCAACTTTTGAACCATACTTTAAATTATCCTAACCAAAAGTGCATAGTAGTGATTTATCTCAGTTGGACCTCTGCATTCAGATGACAACAGCTACACAGTCTAGGACCCTTCTCATAGCCTCCTTCATCTGAAGAAACTAAACAACCAAACAGCTTTGTTGACAAAGATAGTGGGTCCAAACCTTCTGAGAAGACCTACAATCTTGAGGACAGTCTTTTTGGTCACTATGGTATGAAAACTGCCAACTGCTGAGAGAGTGTTTGGGAGCCTACCTCCCACGGACACTGGCATTGGTACAGACTCTAAACACAAGAGAGAACGATCACTATTCTTCCCTGGAACTGAGAGGATAACGTGAACCCGCTACATAACATGCTTTCTGTTGTCAGTACTCAAGGTAGAACAGCACATGGCAGTATGCCATGGCACCAACCACATACAAATATATACGTATGAAAAAGAAGCAATGTTGCCAATATCAGCTCTTCAGAAGAAAATGAAGGCGTCTACATTCTTATCCCCAAAGTTCGATTCATCACACCATGTGAAAAGTTCTCCCCATCAGCAACACATTTTCAAAGGATTTTAAAGGTTTCACAAGCATGTGTCGTGGGATTTTGCCAGGGTCTCATTGGCAAGATCCCTCATTTCTAAAATACCGTGTCTACACGACAGAGCTCTGAACCCTAAGCTCACTCACAAGCCTTCCAACAACACACCTAGTGAGCATGCATGCCCGTTACGTTAGTTCAAACTATCTCAGTCAAGTATCATTCCTCTGCTGAAATATCTGCCCAAAATATTAGCAGCTACTTAAAAAACAACCCTGTCATAATTCGTTGCACAAATGCTCCCAGTTCTCTTCCCCCACTGGGGTACCCTTCAACACAGGGTAAGCAGGTAGGTAGCAGAGAGAGGGGATCTCACAAACCAAATCTCACATACCTTAGTCTTGCAAAGGCATTCCCAGAGGCACTTCCAGACTGGCAGCACTTTAGAAAGCTCCCATTGCTCATCTGTTAGCTGCTGCTCATGAAAGGAAAGTGCAGTGACTGAGCATGCACATCTCTGCATCACCTGCAGAGATGCTCAACTGCAGGTGAGCATCTCCACTCCCCAAGTCTCCAGTGATACTCCACCTCTGCTTGATTTGGAGGTGTTTGGTCAGGCGTGGGATGTGCACCCTGGTCTCTCAACTGGTGTGGTTCACTCAGCAGCAGTTTCATGCTCTGGCCACAGCACAATTAACGTGTATGTAAACTGCGCAGCACCGACACGGTAAGGTCTTGAGGTCCCATTGAAGTGACCACACAGACCTTCTTCTCAACACCCACAAGGACGATTTTGCAGCTCCTGCATAGCAGATTTGTGAGCCTGAAGTCTCTGCCTGTGTGATTAAAACAAAGAGCTGTTTATAGAGAAGTGCACAATTCATTTGCTCCTGGATGCAGCTTCTTTTCTGCTGCACTGTCACTTCTGTGTCTGAACAGGTTTTAGATCTGTTTAACTTCACCTTGCTCCTTCAAAGAACTTGTGTTACAAGTTCTCCTAAAGGGTCTCCACTCTGTTCTTTCAGAGCAGTATTCCATGGAAACTAAGTTTGCTTTTTACTTCACAGAAGAAGTATAATACAGTTTTGTTTTACAGGACAGACATTGATACAGGTGCCATCAGCCAGAAGTTCTGTGCCTTAAAAAGCCTGAATACTTTCAGGTGTAAGTCTGTGCCATCGCAATACTTTTTGTTCTGCTGTCACCCACCTACTTTTTTGTTCCTTGTTTTGTTTTGCAAGAAATTATCTTCCCACTAGTACTGAGCTAAAGGTCTGCACAAACACTGGGGAAAATTGCCTTTACATCAATTGCTGCCAAACAGACAAAGGACAAACAACACTTGCCTCGTCTCTAAGGTACCACGAGACTTAAGCACAGGCAAACAAAAATTCAGCTTTGAACTCGAGATTATAGCTAAACCTATCTCTTCTGTCCCTGCTATGAAGGTGCCTTTCATTTGGAAGATCGTGGGCTGCTGACAGGGCTGCAAGGCTCCGGGTTCACCCAGTGCCATCAATTGCTAGTGTATTGGGTTGCTAATATACAGGGTTCACCCAGTAGCTAATATATTGACAGAGCACTGGAACAGGCTGCCCAGGGGGGTTGTGGAGTCTCCTTCTCTAGAGACATTTAAACCTGTCTGGACATGTTCCTGTGTGACTGGATCTAGGTGGCAGGTGGGTTGGACTAGATGATCTTTTGAGGTCCCTTCCAATCCCTAATGTTCTGTGATTCTATGTGATATTCACAAAGACCTTTTTCAGTAGAAAACTCTGCTGGGTCTGGGTTTCTGTGTTGTTGCATTAAACCCTGGCCTCAAAAAAACCCACTCTAAAGACAAAAATAAAAGGGTTTTGGTTGGATTGGTTTATTTTTTTTGTCTCCTCCATGCTCAGCCATTCTCACAATGTTGCCCTTTGCCTCTCTGAATAGAAATGAGCACTCAACACATAATAACTGTCATAAATGTGAGCCAGTGGCATTACGAACTATTGAAAATGTTAGGAAATATTTAGAGTTTGTCGCTATGAGCACTGTGTGGTGTCAGAGGTGACATCTGCTTTGGAGGGTGTCTAGCTTAAGGTGCTAATTGGCATTTATTGAGTAATATTTGTGACTTCAAATAAGTCTGATCTTTTGACTCATGCTTCAGACAACTTCACAATGCCAGCTAAAATATGTAAATAACCTCTCAACATCAACACATCTCACATTGTATTATTATGCAGTTATCCTTCTCATCACTTTTGACCAACTCTTTGGAAGCAATTATTTTATTATCAAAGACTTTTTACACGGTCACGGAAACTAAAGATTTATACTGGAACAAAAACAACAGGAATGAGTCACAAAGAAAAGTTCACACACTTCCTAAAAGCTTCAATCATTTTAATTTTTGAAAGGATGAAGATTCGGAAAATGCTTGCTACACCGTGAAAGACCATCAAAACAACTATCAAAGTTGTCAAGAGTCAACCTGCTTGGGTAACAAACCTTGGCTGTCTACATGCTTGTCTTTGTTAATTCATGTGCAAAGTATTCTAGCAGAACTCAAATGGTCTACTCAAACCAAACTTCGGTAAAGGTTAGACCTAGCAGGGACACAACCACATACCTGATTTAGTGTCTCCGTGCACTATGCAGTTTTGTCACTAATTCACTGGCTTTTATTTCATCCGGGACCCAGGGCAGCCCACAGTAAATGTTGAATTCTGTGTTCTCCAGCCTCAGAACAAAACCTTGCTTTTACACACTTCAGCCAAGTTCTGTCTGTTCTTCAACTGAAGGCATTAGTCTGCAAAAATAAGTAAAGTATTACCAGCGTAACGTTTCTCTCTGACACTGCGGAGTTGCAGGCAGTACTGCGGTTGGAAAGAAGAGCTCACGTCCAAGAGGCATGAGTTAAATATCTTGTGAAACTACACAAACCTGACAAACATTCTACTATGAGTAAGAGACAAGCAGGATAGCCTAGCAAAGCAGAGCAACAATGCCAGCTTGTTTGTGGTGTAGGCATGAAGGCGTACAATGAAGGCACTTGAAAGCTAGTAGAGGAGCACGACATTGTTATTAAGAGCCTGCCAACCACACATGAACAGAAATACTTTGCTCATGTATTTTATTGTGCTGTCATAGGGGCCTGGTCAACCACTGTGCTGGTGAAGATGGATTGTTAGGAATATACATGTGCAGACACAGCAGATGAATAAAGACATGTAGTGGTCAAGACCTCCTAAAGAGGACACCCTTAAAAAAGACATAGAAATGTTTGTATGTGAAAGAGGCATCATAAAGGGATGACTGAAGAGGAGCAAAACCATAAGAGAAACAGGGCACAAATGCTAGCTAAGGGGAGAAGCACACAGAGAGCCCAGGGAAAACACAAGACTCAACCAGAACTAACCAGTACTTCTTCGGGAAAGAAGTACACTATTGAGTGCTACTGAATAACACTCAATAGGGAAAAGATCCAGTCATACTACTCCAAAAGGAGAGTCGAGGATACCGCTTGGCTTGAGAGACACAATACTGATAGTTATTATTTCAAAGGACACAAGTGTCTCAGAATATTCTTCTCCAGATTTACAAATGACCAGAACCAAGGGCAGAGCAGTTTGTGGCACGGAAATCTGTAAGGAAAGATGCTGTTGTACCCAGCAAAAAAACATCCAGGCAGTGAATGGTGCAATGATGTAACTGAGAAATCTGAGGTCCAAATGAGAGAGTAAACATGACCTATGTCTTGTCTTTTGTATTCCAGTCCCTTTACGTCACAGACTGTTTTGTTATGGGTACAGCAGAAACAGAGTCTTCCTTATTTCCACTGTTACTCCATCCCCTACTGAAGTTTGGGCTACCCAGACTGCACAGTTTGCTCTGTACTGCATCAAGCATGAAAAACAACTTCCCTTATAGAGAGATACTGATCATCAAAAAAATTTACATCATCACCAAAAGAAGCTTCAAAACTGTTATTGTTATTTTTTTCCCTTAAATTTGCTTCTCCGTCCCAGTTTCTTAGACTGCAGATGGCAGAAGACATTCTTGTGCTGGGGAGATGGCTGATTGAACTGGAGAGAGAGGTGGTATCAGAGAGGAACTTTGCTTCTAGTCTTCTCGTCCAGAAAAAGCCGTAGTGTGATGCTATTGACAAAGTTTGTTATCTATTTGCTAGCAAATTCTCACCTGGGCTCTTGTGGTAGAAAGTGTCATAGTTCTTATCTTTTATTCTCATGACCCCTGAAAACTTTTCAGCTGGATGGTCATGACCTCAACTAAACCTGCCTTTCTGATACCCATGCAGTAGCAACCAAAACTTCCCTCCAAGAGCACAGGGAAACGCCAAGTAGTCTTTATCATAGAATGATTTGCATTCACTCACAGTTCTGTTTTCTGAAAGCATCATTAGGATTTATAAGATTCAACAGCACTGGCACCTACAGAACACAAAAATGTGAAGTCCTGGTACAGTACAGCGTGTGCTTACCTATAGGACACCAGGACTTGGCTGCAATTCAAAGGTGTTTTAAGTATTTATGCACTTACTCCTCTTTGGTTTACCATTTAAAGTTCTGACAGATCCTCAGAGGAGGTTGTTCTTTGGGTGTTTTTCTGCTGGCTAAGATACTAGTCTTTTTGAACTTTTTATTTTCAAGGATCAGAAACTGGAACATAAAAGGAGAAGACACTGACAACTCCCCAGCCTTCAACTGCAGATTAGATCACACACTGTCTGATGCATACAGCTTCAGTCTCCATGATGCTAATGTGTGGTGATGACCTCTGTCTGTGGTGACAAGTTTGTGGGCTTTAATGTCTTTGGAACATTTCTCTGTGAAATAAGGGTGCATTTAAGCTCTGCCTTTGACTGTGCACCAACAAAAATAAACAGTAACTTCTCCCATCCCTATCAGCTGGGTTGCTCAGAAACATACAGCTCAAGTAGACTTTAAGAACTAAAGCCTGTCAACTGCTACTGCAGGCAGCCATATCGTAATCACCATCATACCACGATCCATTTTTCACAGTGAGGGTGGCAGAGCACTGGAATGGGCTGCCCAGGGGGGTTTTGGAGTCTCCTTGTCTGGAGACATTTAAAACCCACCTGGACATGTTCCTGTGCGACTTAGTCCAGGTGATCCTGCTGTGGCAGGGGGGATTGAACTAGATGATCTTTCAAGGTCCCTTCCAATCCCTAATGTTCTTTGATGCTGTGATTCCATGATGTCTCATCACCACACCTTTCCCCTGACCATGCTGGCAGCATTTTTTTTACATGTGCTTCACCCTGAGTTACTCTGAAACCAACATTTCAAGTGGCCCTAGGTCCTAGTGCATCTTCACACAGTAGCATCACAATTACTAGGGGAAGTCCCCTGCGGACCACACTATTCCTGAAACAAGCCAGGATCCTGCTGGCCTTCTTGGCCACCTGGGCACACTGCTGGCTCAGTTTATAGCCAAAAGTCTTATTTAGTCTCAAGTGCTAAGTGTCTTGTATACTGTACTACTAAATCTCAGCCCACCTTTGTTCTCACCCAGGCTCTCAAGATCATTCTTTTTTTTCCATAAGCAAATTTCTTTGGTTTTGATGGCAGACCCCAATATATTTTAATCAGATGACTAGGAAAACATCTTAAAATGGATTGTTCCAAGGTAGATTACTCTTTAAAAAGAAATGCTGCAGCTAGAGGAAATGTAATCCTAACCAACACGGTTTTCCTTCAGTTAGCTCCTTATAGGACATATGGGTCTTGGAGTAACCCATGTATCTCCAAACAGAGGTGTTTGGGATTATTTCCCTCAACAAACAGCCAGTAGCAAACATTTTCTTATGTCTAAGAGACTAGATATAATGCATTCTTTCTACTTACTTTCTGGATAACTTATCTGAAATGCCAGATTCATCAAATGATGTAGTTTGCCAGCAAATGAACTCAGGCTGACTTGCCCCCACACCCCTCGCTTCACCTTTCCCCATTGAACTTTCTTCCAACTTGGTGTTAAAGTTTTTCAAACTCCATCTAGACAGTCTGGCTTGTAGTTGATGTCGCGTTACAGGATGAATAGTTGTTCAGTTTCTTTTTAATCCTTTTTTTAAGTAAAGGTATTACACACTCTACAGAGCTATAACCTTGCTCTTGCGCTATTCTTTCCAGGGTCACAGAGAAAACTTTACCTGAGACCAGGATTTGATGCCTTTTGCTCTTATACCTGAGACCAGGATTTGATGCCTTTTGCTCTTATACCTGAGACCAGGATTTGATGCCTTTTGCTCTTATACCCTAACATCACCCTTCTTAAAAAAATGCAGCAGTGCATTTGGGAAGGAAAGGATGAGAAGGGTGCTTCTGGTGTTTTTTAAAGTCTGTTCCATCATAGTATTTCATGAAGGAGACACCATGGGCTCCTTCTCTCTCTCAAGACTTTTTAATTTGTTGTTGACTTTTCTTAAGCGGTTGAAGAACGTGTCCTGGTTTTTACCCCATGCTAGCTCTTCTTGAGCTCGCCAACACTCAAGGCAGTCCTGCACTTCTTATCAGCCAACAGGATTTTCCATTCCTTATGGACTTTCTGCATGTCCCATTTACTTGCACTGAAGTACTTGGTCATTCACTCAGCTAGACCTGGAGCTCTTTCCAAAAATGTTTTCCTTTACATGGGAAGCAGGTTCCATTTTACATGGTTTTGTGCCTTTGCTCAAAAATTATCAGCCTCTCACACTCATTTATTAGTTCTCTTATACTTCAAGACAAAACTCTAACTCTAGCCAAAGATTTGGTAACCCTTTCAGTAATTTTAAATGACTGTTACTTGGGCTAAAGCTGTTTTCCACATGCAGCCTGATCTGTAGGATGTTGCCCACCTGAGCCCTGTTATTAGTGCTTTTCTTTTTTCACTGTTGGATTCACGGGTAGATAAGTTCTCAGTAGAATTTCTACTCTAACACATTGCCTGCAACTCTCCTTTTCGTATGTTTCTTGGCTCTAACCACTGATACGACACTAAAATTACCTTTTTATTTATTTCCTTCAAAGAATTGACGGAAAACTTGAGCTCTGTGGTAACGGGTTGGACTTGATGATCTATAAGGTCTCTTCCAACCTTGGTAATACTGTGATACTGTGTGATACTGTGAAAACTCTAGAGAAGATTGACAGAATTCTGGAAGATTGACTAGAGAATCAACAAAGAGTATCTGGACCTGTTCAAAGCATTTGACACTGTCCCACACAACACTCAGATCTCTAAACTGGATTGATACGGATTCGATGGGTGGATCACTCGTCGGATCAGGAGCTGACTGGATGGGTGCACCCTAAGAATTGTGATCAACGGAGTGGTGTGATGGGTGCTGTTCTTCAAGGGTCAGTGCTTGGACCAGTGCTGTTTAACATCTTCGTTGGTAACATGGACAGTGAAAGACGGTGGAATTGAATGCCCCTTCAGTCAGTTTGCTGATGACACCAAACTGTATGGTGAAGTCAACACCCTGAAGGAAAGGGAGGCCATCCAGAGGGACCTTGGTAGGCTTAAGAGTTGGACTGTGCAAACTGCATGAAGTTCAATAAGGGCAAGTGCAAGGTTCTGCACCTGGGACGAAGCAATCCCATGCACGAATACAGATTGGGAGGAGAAAGGATTGAGGATAGCCCTGAGGAGAAGGACTTGGGGTAGGTGGAGCAGAAGCTGAACAGGAGCTGTCAATGAGTGCTTGCAGTCCAGAAAGCCAGCTGTGTCCTGGGCTGCATCAAAAGAAGCAGTGACAGTCAGTCAAGGGAGGTAATTCTCCCCTTCTACTCTGCACTTGTGAGACCCCATCTGGAGTCCTGGGTTCAGTTCTGGAGTCCCCAACACAAGAAGGACAGAAAGCTCCTTGAAGGTGTCCAGAGGAGAGCAACTCAAATGATCAGAGGGCTGGAGTACCTCTCCTGTGTGGACAGGCTGAGCAAGTTGGGGTTGTTCAGCCTGGAGAAGAGAAGGCTCCCAGCTGATGTTCTAGCAGCTTTCCAATATCTGATGGGGGCTACAAGAAACTTGGGTTATAGCTTTTTACATGGGTGAGTAGTGACAGGACAAGGGAAAAGGGTTACAGACTTGAAGAGGGAAGATTGAGGTTGGACATGAGGAACAAATTCTTTCCTTTGAGGGTGGTGAGATGCTGGAGCAGGTTGCCCAAGGAAGTTGTGGCTGCTGCCCCATCCCTGGAAGTGTTGAAGGCCAGGTGGCCCTGAGTAACCTGATCTAGTGAAGGTGCCCCTACCTGTGCAGGGGTGTTGGGACTAGATGATCTTTAAGGTCCCTCCAACCCTGGCCATTCTATGATTCCAAATTAGCTGCAGAAATAAGTTGGGATAGTATGCAACTCTGTTCCATTGCTCAAGTCTCCTTCTGCACATAAAACCCTTTTGTTCCAGGGTCTAATGCTTTCTATTTACATGGTGTCGCTGTATGTTGGCTAAAATTGGATAACTGTTCTGTAAAGAGGAGGTGTTTGCCTCTACTGCCAGAGCAGACAACTATGCCTTTTCTAGATGCACTTGGATGCGTGGCTGATTCTGTACAATGCCTCAAAACATGTTTTGCTGGAGCAAGCCCTCAGCCTTTCTAAAATCCTTCTAAACTTCGTGCACCCATTGTTCAGCAGTAAGGTTTGTGATATGAAGAGGCACAAAGGTACTTATGTACCTTCTAAATCTATTCCTTCAGAAAAACTAGCCCATCACACGTATATTCTCTCTCCTCGCATCCTATTTCCATGACAAACACAGTAACTACATTCATATTGAGAAAAACCTGCTCTTTCAGAGCGCTATCATTGCGTGTTTTGTGGTGAAAACTCTGAGAAGAAAAACACATCTGTACTGTTAACCAGGTTTGTTAAGTTGGGAGATGCTGTTGAGCAAAATAGTCCAAGTCTCCAATCAAATTCTGCAGCAGAAAAGGTCCTTGTAGTGACGCAGAAAGCCTATAGGTAAGGACAAGTAGACGTAAGAGCTCTGTATGGAGATTATGGAGGGACTCACAATGTTGTTCCCCATTTGACAGTGCAACAAAATCTTCCAGCTCTTGCAGCCCTTTGAGTATTCTTAATGATTACTATCAAAGCCCTTGACAAGAACAGCTTTTATGAACTCTTCATTGAATTTTTCAACTCAAAATAAGAACTGCTTTTCTAGCAAAATAAACACGATTTTTAAAACCCACAACCAACCGCAAGAAGCAGCTATGAAATTATCAGCTTGGAACTTTGAAGAGTTGTGCGACCAGTTGTACCCTTGCTTTTCCTTTCCACTTATTCTTTGCATCATTTTTCACGAGCATTTTAACCTGCTTTAAAAACCTTAAAAAGCAATAGTAAGTTATCCTAGCAGATGGCCCTATTTAAGAGCTTTTAAAGTTTTAAAAGCTATATAGTGAACCAGCCATTTTCATGTCTTGGGAGTCGTGCTTCTGAGCACTATACTTACAGATTTAAGAATAAATAAAGGAAACAGAGCGGTGATGATATGCAAAGGTCTCAATTATTTAAGGATTGTTCATTAAAAGATCACAAAAGAAAAATATGAATCACCCTCCTTCTAAACAGGCCAATGAGGATCATCTGAACAAAGCCTAAACTGGCTGCTGCTGACTCCTGGCATCTATTGATACCCAGAACAAAGCCATAATAATCTCAAAGCCAAATAATCATAAGGCTGGATCTGAGATTTGCTTTAAAGTATTGAACAAGGCACTAAAACTTTTGAGGGAAGACTACTCACTCCCTTAACTCTCCATTACACCTGAGAGATGTGTGTAACACAATGTGCTGTCTAATACATTATAAAATTGAAAGGCATAAGCAAAACCAAACTGTACATGTCTGGCTCCAAACAGTGAATTAATGCAGCTCGATGAACAATCCTAACATACACAGTCTCTGCTGTTGTCCCAGCAGCTTTTATGAAACTGCTTTACAATCATGCACATTTCACATGTTTCAGATGCATAATAAAGGCATTTGAAAATATTACTGAGCTCCAAAGGGTGGAAGATGGGGGACGAATGCAAACACATACTGCACTATAAAGGACAGACCCAGACAAATACGTTCAGTCAAGAAAAGGAAATGCAAACTCCTCTAGAAATGTGACTCCATTGTATCACCCAGCAGAGAAAGGAGGGCTGGACTTGAGAGTCTAAGAGGCTCCTTTCAACCTTGTACCCTACAGTTTTGCAGCCCGACTCCTTCTTTCGTGGATAGGCATCTAAAGCAAACAGTAGAAAATGCAAAAGTCTGAAAAGAGTATAAACCCTCAGATATCAGAGCATAAACAACCTCCTAACTAGTGCAGGAAAGAACTTTTCTCACCAGCAAGTCATTCCGTGAGCACCTAGTTCTTGTCTCTCGTAGGGGAACATCTGGTACCGAAGCAGGATAATTCCTTTTACCTCTAGTTAACGCTTGCACACCTGAGGGAAAAGCAAGCAGTGAACACAGATGGCATGATACATTTCTCTCTTGGGAAAGTGTGAAGTTGTGAGGATTACAGCATCGAGCCCACCTACCTGTTCTGCTTTCTTTAGCAAAACAAACAGCCAAGGTAATCCAACGAGAGGAATCCAAATCAAACGTTACAAACTTCTGTTCTGACAGCAGCCAAGGGCCTTTCCCACTGACCCGGGACTGCCTTCTCCAGGCTGCATCTGAAAGTTGACAGAAGACTGGATGTGGAGAATTTATTCCTGTTGATGTGTTTTAAGACTTATTTGCCTTCTTTTTGAACCTCTGACCTTGATAGTCTCTCACTCTGTCCAGGTACCAGCTGTATGCACTTGCAGAAGTAAGGATGTTCTCTGGAGATGTTCACAACCCGCCTGGACATGTTCCTGTCTGACTTGATCTGGGTGACCCTGCTCTGGCAGAGGGATGATCTTTTGAGGTCCCTTCCAATCCCTAATGTTCTGTGATTCTGTGATTCATCAGTGCTCATCAAATTAAAATAAACATGAATAGCAGAATGAGCTTTTAAACTAAAAAAATAAAATCACATTTGCAGCTGAATTCTTGAGTTGTTTCCTCCATCATTAAAAGAAGAAAATTTTCACAACGATTTATAATTTTTTCAAGTGCTTCTTCCACTTCTTTTCCACACCACCTTTATATAACCCAAACAGCCAAAGCAATGTTCAACACTCCAGGACCACATTTTTAATGGAAGCTTCAAGTCAATAAGTTCACTAAAAAAAGACCCAAACCCATCCACTTTATCTGTAACTACCTAATTCCCACGTAGTATTTTCTCCAGTCTTGTCCTAGTTTAGTAGAAAAAGATGATTTATCAATATTCAGTGTTTCTGCTCTGAGCTCGTTGAGCTATGAACCCTTCTTTCTTTTCCATGGGTGTTCTCCACAAAAATGCACATCCAACCACACTGCTAACTGCAACTGAGCAAGTTGTCTCACAGAGAGCAACTGCTCCAATCGGTGGGTTTCGGTGGGACTGAAATGGTCTACCCAGAAAATATTCATCCCATCCAGCCTTATTGATCAGATGCCCTTCCTCTATAATTTGTTTTTCTCTCATGAAAACTTTTCCCTGTCTTGCCCACATGAGAAAGAACAGTATTTCCTTCTCATGAGGAACGCTGTACTTCGATAGTTCTGATTTAATCTGTTTCCACACAGCACATAATGAGTTTTGTGGCAGAAAAGGGTCACCTTAGTTCTCATTACGCTAGAAAAGGTTAGAGATGTGTTCTCAAGACTGGCTTCAGGGCAATTAGAAAAAGAAACAAAGAAAAGTAAAGAAAAGTGATGACCAAAGGGCAAAGGCATAAAGAGACAAGATGCATACGACGCCCATCCAGCAAAACACTTCTGCTCATATCTGCCCCCAGAAGCTGGGGTAAAAACAAGAACACTATGCCACGCCAGCACTGGGTCTTCCTAATGATCTGTTGTAGCACATAAACAGTATTTTCTTATACACAACAGCATTCCTTTGGAAATATGGCTAATGTAAAAATCAATGTCCCTTTATACCGGGTGAATTTGTAAATGAGATTATCAGAACTGCCTGTTAAATTATGGTCTGTACTCAAAAGACACTGCATACTCTTCAGACAGACAGAAACACAGTCTGAAGGCTGTCATTTGGTGGTTTGCTTACACTGCTGTCTTTTACCCACATTTCTCTGCATCTCATGGAGGCATTTTCAGAAATAATTCCTGGGTCTTGTCTAATTTTTTTATGGCAACTACCATACAATGAGCAAAACTAACCATCATATTAACTTTAACACACAAAATGTACCTGTCAGAAAGAATAATAAAAAAGGAAGAGGAGAAAATCAGGGGAAAATAAACAGCTGGGAGGTAAGAATAGAGATCACTAAGAGGAAGATTCACAACGTGGTCCCACGAGTTATCCCAGTATCTTCACAGTCCATACCATGATTAGTGCTGTCACACACAACCAGATGAAGAGAATTGACATGAGTCCAATTCATACTCCTGGTAGTTTTATGTAGAATCATAGAACCATTAGGGATTGGAAGGGACCCCCAAAGATCATCTAGTCCAATCCCCCTGCCACAGCAGGATCACTTCACTGGAGAA